>JAMWET010005823.1:0-28972 GCA_024036415.1 Prochilodus magdalenae
CACCTCCCTCCTCCCTTTTTTTCCCCCCTCCTATCGAGCCACTCCCCCTTACTCTAATTCCTCCCCCCCCCTACCGTTCCCCTCCCCATCCACCCTTTTCCAGGAAAATGCAGTTAACAAGCCTCACAATGCAATGCTAAATTTGCTGTGTGTTGAGATCTGTTTTCAGCATACACAATTTGTTGACATTCCACAGAACCACGGATTGCCAATCAGTGACCTGGGAATGGAAATCCAGCACTGACGAATACCTGCTAAGTGTGGTGGAGCCCATCCTATTGGGAAATAACAGGGGAAACTGCAACCTTCAGCAGAATGTGTGGGAAAACAACTGTTTTACTGTAGCATTGTGCAGGTAGCGATGAGCATATAGGGTTCTGTTGAGTCTGATTACACGGGTGCCCAATATTACACACCATCTACATAACCTTCACCTCACCTAACATTTTTGTTGCCTGCCCATCCAATGGGACTTTCGCCCCCAAGGCTTGCCCCAAAACATGTAAGAGTTCTAGTCAGTAGAAGTCCTGGTTTCTTGGAATTTGGATATGAGGGGATGCAGCAGTGCTGTGTGATATTGGTGTTTTTTTTTTTTTGGGTGTTGGTTGTTGAAGTCTGTGGCTATGATATGGCAGCTGCGTTCCCAGGACATCAGAATCACCTCAATCCTCTCTCTTTCGTCAAGTCCATCTTCAGTCCCATATAACGAATGATAAAAGTTTTGAATTCTGATTGCAGCAATCGACTTCTTTAATATGCTACAGGCCCCCTCACCCATTACTTAATGGGGGTATATGTAATTTTCCTTTTGCTCCTGAAGTAAAAGGGTGTCCTGAGACTTTTGACTCAGCCTGTATACTACCAAAATCCATATTCATCCTCCAGATCAACAAACACTATGCCTTCGTGGAATTCATTTCAAACACTTGCCAGATTTTATGAGGTTATTCTAGATGCGTTAGCCAGCAAACTAGCAAATTTCACCAAGAATGACTACAAATACATTACAAAATAACCAAGCTATTAAATGGGGGTATCTAGCACTAGCTCAAACTGGGTCACAGATAAACAGCTCAGAACCACTACTCCAATAACTTAATCAAACAAACAGTGGCTAGTAGTACTAGTCAAACTTGATTCCACACAAATACAAACACATTCACTCTTTTAAGGTTCCCATAAATGTTGTTAATAGCTAAATGAGGCAGATAACACTATTTGTTCATCATATTTTGTTCATGATGAGCTTCAGCACAGACATCAGCTACAAGACATATACTACATGGACATAAGTATCGATACACACTTCTTAACATCTAATTCAGATGTTTAATTTAGTCCCACTGGAACAAGTGTATAAGCACAGGTGTGTTAAGTACCTGGCATGCTTAAAGTAATGCAGTCTGACCAACATTTGTAAAAGAATTGGTCGTTCTGTAGAGCTCAGTGAATGTAAGAGCTGAGTATATGAGGACGGGCCATCAGTTACAACAAGGTTTGTGAAATTAACTTCCCTGCTGAATATTTGCGCAAATCAACCTGATATAATGTGTTCTATTATTTAAAAATGGGAGCGTTTAGGAACCACAGCAACTTACACTATGTAAGCTTACAGAGCAGGGTTGCTGAGCTCTGAGATGTAAAAGTTACCAACGTTCTGCCAACTTCTCTAGCATAAACATCAGCACAAAAACTGTGCACCGGGAGTTTTATGGCATGGGTTTTCATGGCCAGCTAACTGAATGCAAGCCTAACTTCACCAAACATAATGCCAAGTATTGGGTGGAGTGGTGTAAAGCCGTGGAAGATACAAATCACATAGGAGTTCTGTGGAGTGACAAATCATGCTTCCAAATCTGGCAATCTGATGGACGAGTCAGGGTTTGGTGAATGCTGGGAGAACGTTACCCACCTGCTTGTGATAGCAGTAAGTTTGGTGGAAGAGAGATTATGTTACTGTACTAGGTCCCTTAGGTCCCTTAAGACTGAGCTTTTTTTAGACAACTGTATGCTTTTGGGACCGATTTGGGGAAGACTGTTTCCTATTCCAGCATGACTGTGCCCCCGTGCAAAAAGCAAGGTCCATGTAAGCATGGTTGGGAGAGTTTGGTGTGGACCTTTAAACCTTTTCAATAAACTGGAATGGAGACGGCAAAACAGGCCCTAACATCAGTGTCTGAGCTCACAAATGCTCTTCCTATGAATGGGCAAAAACTCCCACAGACCCACTTCTAAATCCCACAGAAAGCCTTCTCAGAACAGAGTGGAAGCTATTATAGCCTCCAACTCCATTTTAATGTCTACAGATTTAGAATGGGAAGTCATAAAAGCTTCTGTAGGTGTAGTGGTGTCCCAATAAAAAAATACTAGGCACTAGTCAGATATATTCAAGACGTGTCCGTTACAGACCTCGATGCGTAAAGGGGTACATCGAAGCAGATGTATCTCTGTATCTGCATTCATACTTTTGACTCCTCCAGTATGTGTTTCACAATACCTGTTTCATCCCACTGAACTAGAAGATCCCATGCTCACCAAAGGAGGAGCAATACCAGCCATCTCATCTATCCACCCCGGTCATCACATTCTCAGACCTGTGTCTGCCTTTAGGGTCTCCCTTTTACAGAGACAGACTGGCAGAGGTGGGGGCACATGTTCGCTGTACCCTAGAAGGTGGAGCTTCACTCCACTCTCATTTTATTACCTTTCAATTTCATCCTTTAAACATCAAGCTGTTACCTCATCTTCCCCCAATAACCTTCATATCATTGCCACTTATCGCCCTCCTTATCCTCTAGGTAACTTCATCAATGAGCCAGACATTCCTCTGAGTCTCGTCCCCAATGATGGAACCCCACTTCTTCTTCGCTGTGACTTTAACCTTTCATCAGACAAGTTGCAGTCATTCTGCTTCTAGCACTCTTCAACTTTACCCTCAACCAATCACCTCCAATGCTTCAAGATGCCAACATTCTGGACCCTATCTTCAGTAGACCTACCTCTGCGCTGGATATCACAGCTCAGATCATCACTTTCTATCTTTTACTCTCTCCTCACAGCTCTTCCTGTCCATGTCTTCCCTAACTCGGCATAACCTGCACTCAATCTCTCCCTCATCTCTTGCTTCAACTTTATGCTTTGGATGCAAACTGCTGTACACCGGAGATCCCCATAAGAAAGAGCACACCAAAAACAGACTCAATGCCAAATCAAGAATTGAGAATAGTGTTCAGAAAAGCCACCAGCCACATCAGGTCACCAGCTGTCATTAGCCAATCGTAACCAGATGACATCTCAGATTATCGCCTGCTACATTTACAATTGAGTAAATTCATCAAACCACATTCTCTGCAGCCACGTTGCAACCCACCTCTGCCTCACCTCCTTCTTCATGGATCTGAATCAATGTCTTGTTGTTGTGTCATTGATGCCTGCTCTGTTCTGTGCCCCATGGGAGGGGGGTCTGTATTCTGTCTGTTTCTCTTAGGAGGGCAGAGAGGTCGCAAAACAGACCCATACGGCCAAATACAGCTTACTGCAAACGGAAACAAAATATTTGCTTTGATGCAGAGGCCCCGACCGAATAGTCATCTCCAGCACATCCCAAACACTTCCAATGGGGTTAATATCAGCACAGTATTCCTCATGCTTGTACAGGTTTGTACAGTGGGCTCACCGCACAATGGGCACATATCTTCATCCTTTCCCCTTCTTACCCTGGTGCGCCCATTGATCTAGAATAGGGTAAATCTGGACTCATCAGATCATATGCCCTTTATCCATTGCTCCAGACTAGCAAACGGAAGCTGTGTGGTTGAACAGTATGTGTGAAAATGCTGTTGCACTATAAAGGTGCCAAAGAATTAAAAACTGTGTTTACATTGCCATCGTTTACACAGAACTGACATAATGTGAACCTCAAACACTGTTGGTCCTTCAAATATAAACCCTGTAAAAGAGGACAATTAAACGAGTCAAAATCCTAGACTGTTATCCAAATGCACTGACTCCACCCAAAATTACATAACCAAAATTTACATGCACCAGCTCATGTTTCAGTCAGGTACATGCACTTTTCAGTGAACTGAACTGGCATGGCTTATGTTTAAAGGAGACTGAAATTGGCATCGTATTTCCAGTTTCTTAATCCAATATTTTGTACCTTAAATGCTACCGCTTTTGACAATTCATAAAACAAGCCGGTGAATAGGAACAAATTTAACTCCAAGAACTGAAGTTTGCTCTGTACATTCAGGGCATACACTCCTGACAGATTTTCAAATCTTGGGTATTATCAAGGCTTTGTGCAGTTAAGAGAGGGAAGAAAGGAGAAATTCCACCTTAAATAGCATCGCAACCCAACAGCAACCTGCTAGTAGCAGCCATGCTGTGTGATATCCACTTTTTATCCTCATTTCGATGGTTGAAGTCAGATGATCTTTACCTGCAAATTTCATAGCGAGTAACAACTTTAGTTTACTTTGTGCTGATGTCAAGGTTTGTTTTTTATTTTCTTGCCTCTGTCTGTTTAAATAAGTTGCTTTCCAAATTGGAGCAGAGCTCATTAACTTATTCATGGCTCTACTGGAGACTATAATAATCACGATGTTTCAAGACTTTCCGACCACATATCTTCTGTAAATTTGACAGTTCACCATTATCTATCCAGGTTTTGATCCAATTCCTACCATTTCAGCAAATCTCCTTTGTTGTTACTCTTTGTTGGATGCACACCAATAATTTGGCCCTTTCGGAAACACAGTAAGATCTTTTCAATGACATTAGGACACGTCTTCTCCCACAAGGTAGTTTAAGAGGCTACTCGCTACATCACTTGGGGACTTAAAAGAATTGTTGGCAGCTAAAATATACTAATGACTGTTTTTGGCCTGGCAGAGTGGCTCAGTTCACGGTTTCACACAGGAAGGCTATTTTGGTTCGAAATAAAAAGCTTTATTTCTGAGCCAAACCACAAAGTGCAATAAATGATTACACTACTTTACAATCAGTAAATGCTTTTTGTAACATATTTCAAAGCAGCTAGTACTGGAGCATGTTTACCACAGTGTTACACCAGCTTTTCTCTTAGAAATGAAAAACTACTTCTCATAACCATTTAAAGACTGATAACACCACTTGATCCAGTCTTTAAAGCAGATGTTTCCAAGTGTCTTACTGTACAGGACCTTTTCTGTAATGTTGGGCGATATAGCTAAAAGTGTTATCACGATAAAAACGTTCATATCAGCTGATATCAATAACTATCATGATAAATGCCTAATCATTATTATTTTTAAGTTGCTCCTGAGTGAAAGCTGAAAAAACCAAACAGTTAATTGCAATTTTAAGCTATTCTTCATGAACTGAACATGACCAATATTGGCAGAACATTTCACATATCTGTGATGCAGGAGTGGGAGAAAGCTAGTTTCCCAGGTTAGCTGTTTTTACCAGCTAAAAAAGAAAACATTATTTTGAGCTGTCTGGTCTTGAGTGCTAGTCTGTCAGGTTAATCTATCTGACACAGTACATCAGTGATGCATCACGCTGCCTTAGTCTCATTAGTCTTATTACATCCATGTCACACTATTTCAGAGTATTAATACAAAAGCTAGTGACCATGTGGACGTTTCTATTCTGTTCTAGTAGTTGGAAGAATCGCAATACATCTGAAGCTGGCCGTGCAAAAGACCTCATAGCATGCACCTTACCACTAATATCCTGATTTGAGGCATGTTTAAACTGAATTTGGTGCTTTTATCTTGATTTAATCGCTAAAGTTCACTACAATAACATCAGTTTGGCCATAATTAACAACGTAATATGCTTCTTTTCATTTTACACTGATTTTACACTGTAAAAGTTACCAGGAACTATAAACGATACATTTAAACTGAGCAGGACAATATTTATTGAGCTACACATACAGAAGTAGTGTCTCTCGGTATGCCACCAGGCCACTATGTTTGCTACCGCAACATGCCAGACGTCTCTGCATGGAATTGTAGAGGTTCCTAATGGTGTCCTATGGTAATCCATCCCACACAGCTTGAATATTCTCTTATTATGACACACACCATGGTGTCACACAGAGATTCGTTAGTCGTCTACACCGAGGCAAAAGCAGCACTTGTCACTGAAGATGACCCGGTGCCATTCTGAGCCACTCCATGACAGTCTGGCATGACACCACTGCAGTCTTTGCTGATGGTGCTATGCATGTAAGTCTCGCATTGTGCAGCCATTTGCCAAAAATGATGGCACTAACAGGGCACAAGGAGGGCATCCCTGCTTGCTGAACGCTTGCAATCATAGCTGTTGGGTCACTCCGTGCAAGTCGGACAGTTTGTTAGATCCTTCATGTTACTGGTTCGTGCGCCTTCTATCCACTTCTGCCAACAGCATACTATAGTAGCATCTGCACGATCAGTATGCCGCACAAAACATCGATAAGCCCATCCAAACTCCAAATATCCAAAAATATGATGCAACCCCTCTCAAACTTTTCAAGATGCTCAGATTGATTTTGAACTCTTCTCAGAGGCATGCTTCGGTTGCAAAGAATGCCACCAACACATCAGCATGAGTCAGAATGGAAAGCATGCACAACAGAACAACCTTATACAGTCGATCAGGGACGGCAATAAGGTCCGTCATTGCATACGCCACATGCATGGCAGAGCGTTTAACTTGTGAACATCCATTACATCCTCCAACACAATGTGACTTTAATAGACGTGTCCTGAAACACTTTGTTTACAAGCATATGAATTAAATCTATACATGAGTCTCAACTAGTGACACAAGGATTATCCCACCACCAAGCTGTTAATGCCCTCAAAAAAAAAAAAAAAAAAAAAAAAAAAAGTAAGCCAAAAAATAGAACTAATAAACATTCTACACTTTCCTGCTCCAGACTAACCTGCAGTGGTGTATCGGGTCTACCAACTTACTCTGCCTGACTTTCAGGATCGTACTCTTTTTCAAACTGATGAATTGATGATATTGTAAGAAAAGCCACTTATAGTGTGATGCTGATCTGGCGGTGGACCAATCATAACTGACCAATCAGAGCATGGTGGGCGGGGCTTAAGGCTTAAAAAGCACTTTAGACACAGGGTAAACACAGCAGCCACAGTGTGCTGGAAATACTGTTCTGGGTAAAAGACTGCACATCTATTCTAGGAGACCCCTATATATATATATATATATATATATATATATATATATATATATATATATATATATATATATATATATATATAAAATGTCATGTGTATGCTATTATCGAGAAATGTCAAACTTAACCATATAAGTACCGTCACAACCCTAAACAAACATACACAAACACACACAAAATCACTTCTTTTCTACAAACGAATACAGACACCATTATGATCATGTGTACCACGGAAAGTTTTCACAAGGCTTCACATTCTTGTGGTGAGTTCAGGAGCATGCTCTGTCCCCGCGCATGTTATCCTGCTAACCCGTCTAGCTTCTATCCTGACTGATGTTCGTGAGGAACACGCTCTAGCTTAGACACCGAGGGGGGAAAGCAGAACAGAAACGGACCAAATGAAAGAAAAATGTTTTGCCTGGTTCTCTAGGACCCTGCTGAAAACAGCCAACAGTGGCTGCTGCTCGCTTTCATCAAAATCCACTGCAGCAGCAGCACCGTCCCCTCACTCACTGCAATTAGGAGTTCATAAGTGGACTAGCCACTCTGCTCTGACCAAGCACTACCAAACTACACCAGAGCGACAACCTCGTCTCACAACTCTGTTAGCACTTACCGGTTCACCACGAAGAAATGACGCAAGGAAATGTCCTGTCTGTGGAGCCAGGTGTTCACGGTGTATCTTCCCCTTCTCCGCGAGCGCGTGGCTGCTGCTCTCTCTCTGTGTCTCGCTCTCCCTCTCAGGCTGCTGGTGCAGCACCGTGGCGCAGGCGCGCTGGAGCAGCAAGTGCTTCAGCTTTGCACCATTACTCGAGATCTTTCAGGGGTCTAACCTAACGTTTCATGATCAAGCCGGGTAAAAATATAATACGGTTGAAATCAGCGCCAGTGTAAAATGCTGCATATACCGATAGGAAAAGATCAGTGTTTGGTGTATTAGTTTGTGTGTCCGCTAACTTGAGGAAGCTGTTTGTTTCTTTTTCTGAGAGGAGTGCACATGTTGGCTCGACATGGTGAAGGCTTTCTTAAACAGCTAGCCAGATAATGTAAGCCAAAAGTCAAGCATGTCCAATACGAGGAGAACTGAGAGATACTTGTAACAGATAGTCCTGATTTTGGCCTATTGGGGCCAGCTTTGTTGAGAAATCCTGCTTCATGGATTACAGAGCAGCTCATGTGGCCTCCCTTACAGAGATATGGTCAAAATACTCCAAGGCTGCTGGTTTCTCTGACATGAATTATGGCTAAACTTGGACTAAACTCCAAAAAAAAAAAAAACTGTGTTTCATTGTTACAAATACTACTGAGATTACCTTAGTCCTGTCTAATATTATAGCAGGGGCATACATACCCAGCCATAACATTAAAACCACCTCCTTTTGTCTTGTCGTCCAGTTTATGAGCTCTACTGACTACATAGGAGCACGTTGTAGTTCTACAATTACATACTGTGGTCCATTTTTTTCTCTGTATACTTTGTTAACCTGTTCTTCATTGGCCAGGCTCCCTGCAGGACCACCACAGAGCACACTGCAGTGACACTGACATGGTGCTGGTGGGAAACAGACACAGCAGTACTGCTAGTTAAACACTGTGTCCACTCACTGTCCACTCTATTAGACACTCCTACCTTATTGATCTACGTTGTAGGTGTAAAGTTAGAGATGCTGGTCATCCCCTAGTTCTTCATCAGTGGTCACAGGATGCTGCCCATAGGATTCTGCTAACTGGAGACTTTTCTTTGGTTGACTATTCTCAGTCCAGCAGCACTTCTTTGTCCGATTCATGTGCCAGCAGACACTAATACACCACCACCACTTTGGTGTGTGGAATGATCCACCTACACAATACCTGCTCTCTGGTGGTCCTGTGGGGGTTCTGTCTTTTGAAGAACAGGGTGCTAACAAATTATGTAGCGAAGTATATGGATTACAAACTGTGACTGGTGTATAATCCAGGGTATTTGTATATACTGTAGTATGATGTGCATCTGTATATATCATAGCTCTTATTTCATATTACTGCTATAAAAGCTAAATATTTGACTGTCACATATTCCAGTGTATATATTTTGTATGTATGCACTGCAAAGGATTATGCAACTAAGATTTTCACTGAACTTCACACCTGTGTAAATGTGATGTGACAAACACGATTTGATTTAATATTAAACTACAGTCTGAGTTTGCTATGAGTCTAGCAATTCTGTAGAATTCCTCTTGCATTGCTGTAGAACTTTCCCATAACTTCTAAGCAGAAATATGTTAACTATACAATTATAACTAAACTATTTGGATATTGCCTTTTCTCTTTTTATTTATTCGCTGTCTGATTAAGAACAAAACTATACAGCTACAGAAGCATCTTGTCAAGGGCCTCTGACAGTTTTCACCAAAAGCTGATGAAAAGGGAAAATCTAATGGCCTACCAAATATAGCCTTGCTCATGCATTTTTGATGACTTTCCCAGTGAGTCGGACATCCAGAAAGAATTGATTTTGGCTTGAGACAAGGTCGAGGAGGGCAGTACCACATGATGGACTGATAATAAAGTCAGAATGGTCTACAAATAAACTGTCACAGAACATTACTCTTATTACCGAAACCATGCAAATCATCCTGCATCAGCACCAGCATCTTCCTGGGATTGTTCTTGTTTCGAGATTCTTGGCAGGTGTAAACATCATCACTTGGCAAGCACAAAATGGCGAGGATTTACTTACAGCGGGGAGCACCATACAATACGGCCATCACGGATAAAAGAGGAAAAAAGTGATGCTGTTTTCAGCCTGTGTGTAATCCCTCCATCAGGAAATGGCACATCAGACACTGTGTATGTATTTCATAATTCTAGGGTTGTGCGATGGAATGCAAGGTGGTGAAACAGATAGCTCATAGTTTGTTAAATTGTGGATTCAAGCATTTCATTTCTTTGCTTAGCCATACATACATTGAAATTGAACTGGCGGCTGTCATCTTCATGCCAAATTCATTACCAGATTTCCAAAAGCTGGATGCTCTATAAAGGATGTCATGCCGCCATCTAGTGGCAGTAAATCTAAAGTCTGGTTTACTATTAGATTGATTAGGTCCAACATGATGGATGGGTTCCCTTTAAAACTACAGAGTCTACAAAGTGCATTCAGTGTTATGTAGATGTGGACCCACAGGAGCTTCTCTTGATTATTTGAGGCATGTTGTTGGACCACCACTTAAAGTTTCAGGCTGTAGGGTACCCATGTCATCCTCAACTAGCGGTCTGGAGGGGTTAGTCCATTTTTGGCTCTGCAGCTTCCTTTAGAAATAATAAAACATCTTATTGTAAAAAACACTACACTACAAAAGGTTAGCTATATTTTAGTCCTCCATGGAACAAAAAGTGAAAGGTACACAATGTCCTATAGGGTTCAATTGTGAATAAAACTTTTAACAGGATGTTGCATAGGAGAAGAAATAAACGTTCAAAACTTCAAAGATTTAGTTTACATTAATGCAACAAGACTTCATTCCATTCCTTCATTCATTTTGGCTAATTTCCATTGGTCCATTCTTTACAAAATGTGCACATAATGTAAAGGGCAGCTAAAGTTTCAAACTGGTATAAAATGATAAAGGCTACTGTAAGTGATCCAATGCATGTAATTTACCTTTGCAGATGAAGCTGTGTGCCTTTGGAAAGGGGTCCTATCTTGGATAGGACAGAGTTACGCATGTTTGTTTGCCGTGGGACCAGCCCCAGGTCTCCAGTCTTGAAGTGAGAGAGGCGTGAGGTAGTCTTCTGACCTGGGGCCCTCAGGCCTGGTCTTTAACATTAAACATGCAAATATGAGAAATATGACACTACAACACCTCATATGCAATGCACTGCTTTACAGCCAGTGTGGTAGACAAGTGGCTTTGGCTGTAGCCGTGTAGAGTTTGAGTAGCTAAATAACAGTATTAACTGTATTTTAACGCAATGTCATTTTATTAAATACGCAAGGATTAACGTTCTTCTACCATGGATGCAGTAAGATTATGACTACTTAATATTTAATATATTTAGGTGAAAGACATGGATGGGACAAAAATACATTGGGTGCAAGAGGAGCAAGTCTTGAGTTCCTTGTATGGGCAAAGAGTTACACAATCAAGTCTGAATTTAGAGCTCTACTTACTTAAATGATTCATTCATAAAGTAATGCTTAGGTTTGATGTAATAATCATATGGAAAATATGAAGCATCTTTGACTCCATGTACCTCTCCATGCCTTGTCCTGTTGTGGGTCCATCTTTATGGTCTATAACGTGGATGAAGTCGGAAAGCACAGGGCATTTGCCAATGGCTGCAGCACTGTCCAGCACGGATAGCAGCTTCTGCATCATTTGACTTCGCCGGACGACAGCCTGCACCTCTGAGTCTTCTTCTTTAGGGACCTCCTGCAATGACCAAAATGATTAAAACCCTGCTCATTCAATTCAAAAGCTCCATCACTCCACAGCTGCCTGATCACTTGCAGTATTACCCTCAAAGCTTCCTTTAACGCCACAGCTGCCTCCTGCAGAACCGTTTCCAGCTGCCCTCGCAGCATCTTCTCCTTTTGAAGCTCCTTTTTCAGTCCTTCTGCTTCAGCTTGTTTTTGCCCAAACTTGCCCATAACTGATTCATGACTCTGTCTGAGTAAATAAATCAATTCATAAAACAGAAGGTGGTTTTACACAATGATCCAATGCCAAGATTAATGTGCATCTCTATTATTCAGATACATTGCTCATCCAAAGTTTGTAGCACCAAGCTTTTCAAAATGTTTTAATAAAAAGCAGAATGTTTTCTTTGTGTATTTATACAGTCACTTAAATGGAAAATCGGACTAAACAAACCTCTTTAATTTCATCAGTAATAACTGAACAAAGTCACTCAGAGTGGTTGGATGTAAAATGTGCTGTTCTAGTGAATCTTAAAACTTGTTGACAGTGGTAGTGACAGGAACCAGATGACTTTGACCAGATGAGAGTTTAATGTCTCAAAAACCTCCCTCCCATACAGTTATAACAGGAAGAGGTTACAGGTGATACCTGATGTGTTGTAAGGCCTAGACATGGGTCCAGACTGTTGTATGGCATTTTTGTTTTCCAAATTTCCCCCTACTTTGTTTTAATCAGTAGTACATAGAATAACTCAGAAGACATGTGTAGGTTCACTGGTGTGTTTGTTTGCCCAACAAAACCTATCCGTACAGTGAAACCCCCACATACATGCTCACTAGTGAGCACTGAGCACACTTGGCCATAGAGATAGGCTGCCCTATCCACAAGCCCCAGGTTTAGGGAATCAAACCGGTGACCCTCTAGTCACAAGGCTAGTTCCCTAACCTCCAGTCCAAGACTGAAGTGTAGCTCTTGCAACCCCTGGTTTCTCTTATCACGACTGTACAGAAAGACAAATTCAGTTTCGCTACCATCCTCCCCAAACCACTATGTTTACATTCAAATGGCTTAATATATACAAATATACAGAAATACTGAAATACTTGGTGGTTGTACCCTTTAAGGCTCAGACAACCGTACTGTCATTTCTCTTAGCAAGAACGTATAAGATGCTTTATGTTATCTAAATGGAGGTGATTTTTTAAATTACTTTAAAATAAGTAACAAAGTAAATCACAGAATAGCAGCAATTCAAAATAAGGTGGAAACTTTTGATAGTGTATGTGTCAAAAGAAACCTGTACTGATTATCCAACCTGAGGTCATCATGTTCTTTTTGGAGTGCAGAGTGGTCATTCTGCAGGCGCTGGTGCTCTTGTTTATGTCTAGCAAAGTTTTCGAGCTCAGTGTGCATCTGCTTGCACTTCTCTGTCAGCTGCTGCACAACCTTTCAAGAGGAGAGGAACAGGGCGTCTTGTCTTATACGTCATCCTCAAAATATTTACTATGGCACAAAAGACAGTCATCAATTTAGGCTACAAAATGAATGTACATTCCGCTGCAAACCTTCTGATTTCCGAGACTCTTTCTGGTCATCTCGTTCAGTAGAGGCTCCATAATCTCCATTTCTGTCCTGAGTTTTTTTTCCCTGGCTTTTAGAGTATCGTTTTCTTTCAGCAGCTCTTTGCACTGGTCTGAGAGCTGCCTGAGCTGAGCCGTCACCGACATGTTCTCATGGATGGCCCTCATTGTTGTCTCTGGCATCCTCCTGTCCGAGACAAGGCGAAATTCGGCTGCAACAGAAGCCACATGCTGCTGCATCTCTTTCTTTAGTCTGTACAGGAAGGAAAAATTGATGTTGTAACAATACCAAAATCAGAATTTGATACTAAGGACAAATGTAGGGTTATAACAGGGACATTGTACCCAATTTCAATATTTACATGGTATCGAAAAGTTATTGTGCAGGAATATGTATCAAAGTCAATGTATCAGTATTGGAATCTGTACCAAAATATATAATACCCAGCAATTACTACCAAGGCAATAACATAGCAGGCATTGTCATTGTCTGTATGCCCAGCGTGACTGAACTGAACATTTACAATTGTTTACAACCTGTAGGCACCTGTACCTGTGTTTTATTGCCTTAAAAGCAATAGGTCACCTACTTTACTGAATAAAACTCTTGGTCTGTTTGTTTTAGATCTGATAATGATGACTAATAGAATTACCATGCACCGTCTGATTCACCTATATACACAATACAATATCAACATAATGTTAGTCTACTATTGATAAGTACTCTCCACCGGAATGAGTGAGATGTGTAACATTCTCTACTGTCTGTACATGGAAACTTATACGCTTTGAAAATTCTCCTGTAACACAATATGAAAAGTATTTTGGCATAAAACTAGCATCTATCACGTTATTTGTCATGTTATACAGTTTTCTACACAGCACAGCTGTGGGATCCTTTTTGTCTTTAAGTAAATCAATTTTGTCTTACAGAACATTATACAAAACATCATACAACCACTGGGTTTTGTCTAATCCTCTACCGCACCACTGATGTAGCAGCTAATAAATAAATGAAGACATGATATTTGTGCATTAGCCATCTAGTGGTGGTAGAAGCAAACTTTATTTTTTAACAGCTTGTCCTCTTGTATTTGCCCATGAACGTATGTCATCAAAAGTTCCTCCCTCTCTCAGGATACATCATCAGAAGTGGGTTTATTAGTCTGTTAAACTGGACAATCTTACTCTGAACACTACTGTAAGAGGCAGATAAGCACATTTACAACAGAATTAAGGTTGTGGGATATTTTTTATTCCGTCCGGAGTGTCCTATTAAAAGCTCACACCCAAGAATGTCCCCTGAAGAACACCTGCTTCTGCTTGTCAATGCTTGATCCAGACTGCCTGCAATTTAATCTAATGATGCATCATGTTTGTGATAAATGTGGCCATACTGACCTGTTGTTGTCCAGGACAGCTTTTCTCTCCAGGTTGTAAATGACTGTCTGGTGCTCCTGCTTCTCTTGCTCCAGCTGTTTTTTCAGAGATGCCAGCGAGGTCACAAGCTCATCCTTTTGCATGCTAAACTCCTCAAGAGATGCAAGCTTTCCCGCTGACAAGAAAAAAAAAGATAAAGCCTGGTTTGATGGACACCATCGTCTTCAAGAAGAGCTAGAATTATATCATACTACAATAGTTTAAAGTCTAAATGGTTAACCAAAATTGGACTGACCAAAGATGCCGGGGGTACATCCCAATGGTGCAGTTAATAGTACTACTCGTAAGTATGTAGTAAATAGTACCGTTATGATTGTCAAAGTTGAGTATACTCAAAAATCCACAATGCACACTTAGAACCAGTCGATTTTTGAGCAGACGGCGATGTAAAAGCAGCCACGGTGTTGGCAGGACCAGAAATTGTATATACATGTGAGTTCAAACCAAAACTCTCAAAACAGTAAATGTAAAACAATGTATTCTAGTAAATAATGTGTTTGTCTATGTAATGTGTTGTCTGTGTTTTGTGCAAAAACCTATGCCGGAGCAGGCTACAGATTCCAGCTTGGTATGACATGAGTTTCATCACTTCCTTTTGGTAAGAAACAATATAGCACGCTAATACTGTATGTGCTAGCCTGCCGAACACACCTTATTAAAATTAGTACACAGCACATACTGTGTACTATTTGCATGTAGTACACGATTGAGACGCAGCCCCAGTCGTTATATTAGTGGTGCTTTAGTGGTTTATACCTAGGGCCATGTTCTCTGATGTAAGCTTGTCCTTGCTCTCCTGAAACTCATGGCGAAGCGTGCTTAGCTGCATCTCAAATGATTCCTTCTCTGCATCTTTAGCCATCTGTAATGCCAGGAGCTTCTCTGAGAGGACAGTAAGTTCACCCTCCCTTTGGGCCACGGAGCGCTTCAGATAGTGAACTATGTCCTTCTTCTCCCTCTCCAGATTATTGTAGTTAGCAGAAAAATCCTTCTCCCGGACCTCCAGCTCATCACATTTTTGCTGGTATCTAGATGAAAGAGAAGGATTATGGTTATCGTTTGGACACAAGTGATACGTTTCCTGTGTTACCTGAATGAGTCAGTTGCTTCTCTATAAGGGCGAGGTACAATACCTGGTTAATAATTTGTGAACAGACTATGATCTAAGGTCCTGGTTTCATTTTAACTTCCTTCCCACCATGAGGATGGACAAGGTTATGAGACAGCCATTCTGAAGTCAGTGTTGAGGGTAA
Organism: Prochilodus magdalenae; assembly: GCA_024036415.1. NCBI lineage: Eukaryota > Metazoa > Chordata > Actinopteri > Characiformes > Prochilodontidae > Prochilodus > Prochilodus magdalenae. The sequence continues at coordinate 15,860 of JAMWET010005823.1, forward strand.
ATCTAGGTAAGTCTTATAAACAAAGTTGATGTAGAAAAATAGGTTTCTGAAGAGAACAACGTGAGCTGGAACCATTTATAGTCTTCTGACTACGTCATCCTGCCGGCCAGGTAAGTGTCACAGTCTGATATTCAGGTTTCTATGCTGTTAACGGTGTTAGTTGCAGCTGGGACTAGCATGGAGTTTATGCTGGTCCCTGCTGGTCCATACTGGTTTATGCTGTTTAGTGCAGGTTAACCAGCAAAAACATGCTCACAACACAACAAATGACCAGCATCATACTGAGGGGTATGTCACAAGGCAGTGTTTCCCAGTTTAGCCAAATAACTTAAGCCTAAAGTTAAGCCTTTCCCATTAAAGAAGAGCTGAGGAACATTCCTACTGGACAGTCCTGCACTTTCAGTTTAAGTTATCTGGCTATGTGGAAAACCTGCTTGGTCGTTTGTTGTGGTTTTCAGCAGGGAGGCTATGAAATCTCTACCAGCTACACTTCACCTCTCTTATACAGCACTGCTGTAACTAACAGGCTGTCAGGTGACACTAGCACCGTGTACCGTTTGCCTCAGTGTCCTCACTTTTCTACTCGCTCCTCTAAGTCTCGTATCTGAGCCCGGTAGAATTCTTTGCTGCCCTCCGGTAAAACTTCATCAGCAGCGATTTTCTCCACAATCCCCCCGTCTTCTTTCCTGGTGGGCTTCTCTCCATTTTTCTTTCCGTTCTTTTTGGGGGGCATAGCTCTCTCGCTAACACTCTCTCTCTGTCCAGTAAAAGTTCGGAGAAACTCTGCAACCAAACAAATGTCGCGGTTGCCAAGGATATCACGTGACCTCAAGAGAAGGGCGCTGTTTTTATTCCCACCCGTATTCGGACAGGCCTACGTGCCGAGTCGGTTTAGGATTACGGGTAGATTGTAAAACTCCGGTTTATCACTGAGGTGGTGTAGTTGGTGCGTCAACAACCTCACTTTTATGTGTTTCCTCTGACCTATGTATGTGTATCGGTTAATTATTTATTTTAAAAGAATCTTTTCTTTTTATCTTGTTATAAACAAAATATCACACCAGCTGGACACTCGTCGCCCCCAAGACAACATCGAATATGATCCTGTATTTGTTTCAGAAATGTTGTTTTGTGTTTGTCCTTCTAGAAAGCCTTCTGAAAACAACAGTTTAAACCAGCGTGACATTCATGCTAGTCTAGTGAACTAGTTCATGCTAGTCGTTGTGTTTAGAACAAGCCGGGAAGTCCCTCTCGTAAAAGGTAAAATGAGGACATAGGAGATTTTTATTTCCATGTACATATTCCAAGATAAAGTCTAATGTTCAGAAGGTTCTTTGGCTAGTATAATCTCCTGGATTATATAATATACTTCTGCAACTAAACATGTACTGTGTTAATGTTTGTTCTTCAGTGACCTTGTTTCAGGCTTTTGTTTATTTCAGTTTCAGCAATGGAAATCATTGTGCATGGTTTGTGCTAATAGGCTGTTTTATTATTATTAGTAGTAGTAGTAGTATTTTACATCTTTTATTTGTTCACAAACTTCAAGCTCCACCTATCCTGTTTGTTTTTAAAGCTCCCCATCTTTAGACTGAGGGTTTTATGGTTAACCCATTGCCTTTTTCTACTTGTTGGCTAATTTACCACAGCATACTAAGATTAAAACTTAATTAAGACGTATATGAAAACATTAATTCAGATTTCCTGTAATGAAAATATACACATAAACCAGCTTCATTAAACCAGAAGCAGGTGAGCAGCAAGTGCTCTTAAGCCTGCACAATCGGAATGAATATCACTAATGTAAAATATATTTATTATGTTGAATTTAAACAGCATAAACAACATAAGATTTAGGTTGAATTCATGCTCAGAGGTTTAGCTGTGTTGCTGATATTGAATACAGGCAGTATTCAGCTGCTCTCTGACAATGACGCTCTGTTGTGATTGTGAGAGAGAAAGCACATATGAATGGTATAGTGGAGGCCTATAGACTACCCTCTCTGCTACTTGAGAAGCCCAGACAAAGACTATGCTGTAAGTTAAAGCTTCTATTTCACAAGTCTTGACTCATGTGAAAAATATGCAAGAAATGTTCCATTTCCTGTGCGATAAAGTTTCAGCCCCATAAGTGCCAGGAACGCGCTGGATTAGGCTGCATGTAAAACGTCAACAATCATTGCGGCCCCTCTGTTGACTGTTATGCAAGGTTCCCTGTACGTATTAATACTTTTCCAGAGAGGAAAAAGAGGAACTGTGGACATCCCTTATTGTTCTTTTGTGCACATTTTTTCCCTACCTCTCTCTCTCTCTCTATGCCTCTCTCTCTCTCTCTCTCTCTCTCTCACACACACACACACACTTTCTCTCTCTCTCTCTCTCTCTCACACACACACTTTCTCTCTCTCTCTCTCTCTCTCTCTCTCTCTCTCTCTCTCTCTCTCTCTCTCTCTCTCTCTCTCTCTCACACACACACACACACACACACACTCTCTCTCTCTCTCTCTCTCTCTCTCTCTCTCTCTCTCTTTCACACACACACACACACACACACACACACACACACACACACACACACACATACTTTGTCTCTCTCTCTCTCTCTCTCTCACACTCTGTCTCTGTCTCTCTCTCTCTCTCTCTCTCACACACACACACACACTCTCTCTCTCTCTCTCTCTCTCTCTCTCTCACACACACACACACACACACTATCTCTCTCTCTCTCTCTCACACACACACACACACACACACACTTTGTCTCTCTCTCTCTCTCACACACACACACACACTTTGTCTCTCTCTCTCTCTCTCTCTCTCTCACACACACACACACACACACACACACACTTGGTCTCTCTCTCTCTCTCTCACACACACACACACACACACTTTGTCTCTCTCTCTCTCTCACACACACACACACACTTTGTCTCTCTCTCTCTCTCTCACACACACACACACACACACACACTTTGTCTCTCTCTCCTTCTCTCACACTTCTGTCTAACTTTCCCTATCTCTTCACACTTTCTATCTCTCTCTATCTCCTGCTTTCTCCCTCACTCTCATCCTTTTTTCTCTCTCTCTTTCTCTCTCTCTCTCTCACACACACACACAGACACACATTTTATCTCTTTCACTTTCTTTCTCTCCTTCCCTCTCTTTTTATCTCCCTCTGTCTTCCTGTTCCTATCTCTTCACACTTTCTGTCTCTCTCTCCTGCTCTCTCCCTCTCTCATTTTCTTTTCCTCTCTCTCGTCCCTTCTCTCTCACACTCACTTTATCTCTCTCACTTTCTCGCTCTTTCCTTCTCTCCCTCTCTCTCATCCTATTTTCCCCCTTTCTCTCTTCTACTACTCTATCTCTTAATCACTTTCTCTCTCCCTCTCTCTTTCTCCCACTAACATCTGTTCTCCCTCCCTCTCTCTCTTTCTTTCTCTCTCTACCTCCCTCTCTCTCTCTCAATCCATTTCTCTCTCTCTCCACTTTCTATCTCTCCCTCCCTTTCTTTCTCACAATTTCTCCCTCCCTCTTTTTCTCTCTTACCCTATCTCCCTCCCATTTTCTCTCTTACAGCCTCTCTTATTTCTCTCTCTCTCTCTCTCTCTCTCTCTCTCTCTCTCTCTCTCTCTCTCTCTGTGATACAGCTGTAACAATACCTCCATAGAGATGAATAAGTTATTGAATCCGAGACAAGTAAACAAACTTCCCAGCATAACAAACTTAAGCCATTCATCATGTACATACAAAAGGATGACTGCTATCACAGTCAGCTGCGCACATCTTCTGTTCTAAATACAATCAGAGCTATTTCTGTCTTGTGCTGGTTATCTATTGTGATGTCCTCGACATCGTGGCACTGACTGGACAGCAGCCCAATGAATGAAGCAGTCAGTCACTGTAGTAGCGAACAAGTGAATCGACTCAGTTCAGTTCGGTTCAGTGCTAGTGCGCATGCGCAATGCGCTACGCTTCTACAAGTGTCAGATTTGACAGGCGATCCCAAACCACTGGGTTTTTCGCAGCATGGAGCGGCTCGCAGTGGCTTTAAACGCTTCGTTTCTGTTTTGTGTTGACCCTTAAGGTAAGATATGTCGATCGTCGAAATGACTTGTTTAGTTTTGAGGCTAGTTAGCCTGACCGGTTCTGGCTCCTTAGGAACATGGACTTAGCTTAGTAACTAAAGTTACACGTCTGTTTAGGAGTTTTCAGCGCACTTTTTCATTCTGTCATTTCTTTTTATTAATCTTTCATCCTAATTTTCCATTCGTCTGCTGGTTCAACACCTGTTTTACTTCATGGGGCTGAACTTGGCAGCTTCTTGTTCGAATGCTCTCTTTCAACCTTAAATGGCACAGCAGTTTTACATTCTGACGTCTCCAGAATTTAAGGTGGAACGGAGAAAAGAAGTTGCCAAATGAAAACCCGACTGCTGTTACTCACACCTCTCTATTTTATTAGCACAATATTAAAGTTTTAGACCAAACTGAGGAAGAACAACAACCAAAAAACTAAACTTTATCTTTTATACTGATGGTTCATAAGGGGATTCACTTCCTGAGGAGCTCAGCTCTAATTAATTCCCCGTCAGGTGGTTTTTGCTAGCTACCTGTTCTCCCTGCTAGCTATTGGTGTTGCTGGTTAACTAAAGTTTTACTTGAATTTGTTTTTAGGCTACTTTGGCTGTGAGATGAGCAAGCTGTCAGAGGAGAGGAGAGGCAGAACAAATGGGGGTTGTGGTGGTCCTGCAGAGGAGAGAGAGAGAGAAGTGCGGTTATGTAAGAGCTGAGCCTAGGAACTTGTTTTTGTGCTGCACTTTTAGAGCGTGACGTTGCTTTGGGCTCAGATGTGGTTTGAGTTACTCAGGGTGAAAGCCCAGCACATCCACAATCAAAGAGAGAGAGAGGGAGAGAGGCCGGGCAGGCTTTTCATATTGATAACAGCCTAATTTGTCTCCTTATTTGTGTAGAGATTTATTGTTTATATATATGTTGTATTTGCATACATTCCTGGGGGCTGATCCCTTTTTTTTGCTGGGAGGGTTGGCATTACACCTTGGCATGGCTCTAAGAATGATAAACTCTTTTCCAGGACGTAAGCAGTGGCAGCAGCAACCGTTTACTAACATGCCAAATTAGAGTAAAGCATTGATTTACATGCTGACATAGTTTTCTACAGTTCTCAGATGCCTGCTCACTGTAAAGGTGACAGCTGTCTTATATCCACACAGTTTTGTCTAGCAATTTACTCTCATTGCATTCCCAACAGTATCCACAAACAGCTGCTTAGACAGTCTAAGAGACTTAGATTGATGGTTGAAACAAATAATCAATTGTTCAGATTATGAATCGCCCACTTACCAAATAACTCCTATGTAGCTCGTATGTATCTATCAACTTTAAAATTTAGCTGGACATCGTTTTATGGATTTGTTAACAAATAGTGAAAACAATATAGATGAATATCTTACCACATCAGTTTTCTTTTAATCAAATAAAAAAAATAAAATCTGATGTTTACTTTAAACGGTGCATTCTATGCTTTGTGTACGCCATTGTTTGTCTACATTCAATTGTAACATTTACATCTACATGCTACAATCACAGGTCTTTATTGAAATTTGAAATTTGAATTTTATTGAAAATTGACATTATCAACATATTGACTTAATTTGGTTGAATCAGTTAATTGTTGCACAAACACACTTCTTTTGTAAGTAGTGGCTATATCTTATTTACTTTTATGTATCCCAATAAAAACCCTTTGGCAACGAGCCTGAGGTCATCATGCCCAATGCCAGAAGTCTACAGCTCTCCAAGTTGGAGTGGCATTGAGAACAAATGTAGCTACTTAAAGGTGTTCCCATTGCCAACACCAGTGTTCAGCTCTGCACACACTGTGTTATATAAGATCCATTTAAAAAGGCATTGTTGATGGAACAAGACACTTTGTAGCTGCTACATATGAATCTCACCATTGCAATGGCATTGGCATATGTAATGTCTCCATCCCCACTGTCAAGGGTCAGCTAGAGTAGTGTAAATCTTACGGGCATTTGGCTATGGAGCAGTGAAACCGTGTTCTATGAGTGGTGGAGCACCATCCAGTGCTGGGATTAGTTGAAGTGGCATTTGTGAGCCAGAACTTATCATCCAACAAAGCTTTTGTGGCTAAATGTAATCAAATTTTCACAGCAATGTTCCAACACAAAGTTAGAGCTTTCCAGAAAAGGCTGCATAGGCGTGGAGAAACTCACTACAGATGAGATGGTGGTGGGGGGGAATCGATGCAACAAAGTATTTGCATGACCAGATGTACGGATCAATGGGTGCCAACTATCGCAATTGTATTGAAAACATGTAAAGTAATGAGTTTTTGTGAGTGTTAGTCAGTCTGTCTGCCTAACAATCCCATTTTTCTGAAGTGAAAATGACTGAAGTCAGATAAACGGATTAAAAACATTATGCCATTAGATTAAACAGATGTTGACACACTTTTCCTTTGTGAAGATAATTTAATGGTGAAAAAGTGTATATCACAGTCATCACAATATTTAGCATAAGGCAATATATTTTAATCACAGTAGTATTGTGTCATGGTTATCATCAAGTATTATATATATCGTCGCTGTCCAAAGAAAAACAGGTATCTCCAAAATGGCAACTTTACAGGAGAGGCCAAAAACCTCATTTTATTTGAATGAAAGTCAATGGAACCAGACGTCTTACCAAGCAGTGTTGGGCTATTCCTGTTGGTCCATCCTTCATGAAATTTCTGAGCAGGTGTCTATTAACAGATTGGCATGAGATCAGCCATAATTGTGTTAAACATAATCTATTTTCTTTTATGTGGAAAGCTTTGTATGTTAATTATGCCCTACAACAAATGTAAATCTTGGCAAAGAGCCCACAACATGGACAGGATGTTTGCATCCTGGTATGTTATGTAGAGCTCCAGTTTGGGACTTTGTGCTTGGGGGCTACAGGGGTAAGCTGAGCGCACTTCTTTGTTAACAACACATCTGTAAACTGTTTTCATGTTTTTATGGCCAAAAACTAAAATGCATTCTTATGAGTGAAAAGCAAAGGCTGGGCAGCAAAAATCTTGTAAAATAGTAATGATTTGATTATATAAAGGTCCATAAAATGAGTGTTGCAATCTCAAAAATATCGTGCCAGGCTCACACAAAGACTTTTCCCCTTTTTCGGAGTTAAGAGGATGTGTTTGGGAAGGATCATGGCTGTAAACTGGGTGGTGTCACATGTGCGCGTGTGTGTGTCCAAACATATCTGGGGCCAAACTATAAATGCGCTTGAGTTGTGTAAACGCCGACCCCCTGATGCACTGAGAATCCGAGTGGTCGTGGTCATGGGGAAAAAGCAGCAGCAGCAGTCTGTCCTCTGAACAATTCCTGTCCCTGCAGCACCTGGCATGCAACACATAAACATAGTATACAGTAATTCAGACATGTCTGCCCCAGACAATATGCATGCTGATTATCTGTGGGATCTTTTTATCATATTGGCAAAAACACATTTATGACATGCGTTGTTTCATAGATTATGCTCTAACTTTGCTTTTCTTCTATTCCTAGTGCTCCAGATTCCATGGAAAACAGAGGCGAATATGTGATGGTGAGTTATTGTCTGCTTCATTTTCAGAGTGAGGCTGTGCATTGGGGAGGAAAGTTCAGTTTACAAGCTTTTTAGAAGATTCAATTATTAATATTTAAAAACTGTATTCTATTTGGGCTCCAAAAAGATTCAGTTAAAATATTCAGTGTTGGCGCTTCTAAAAAGATTCAGCTTTTGGGCTTCTGTAAAGATTTAGTATTTGTGGTGCTATGAAGATTTAGTTTTTAGCCTTCTGGTATTGGCACTACTTAAAGGATTCAGTTCCTGGGTTCTTAATAGATTCGGTATTTGCGCTTCTATAAAGATTTAGTTCTTGGCTTTCTCGAAAGATTACATTTTCAGGCTTCTACAAAGATTCAAGCTGTATTCCTTTCCAGAGGGTCTCTATGCACTACTGCTATATCGTCTGCACACTTGAGTGTTGGATGTCAGTTAGGGGAACTGCAGCTAATAAATACCTTTATTTAAGGTATGCAGTTCAAAGTTTCCTCATAACAGAACTTTTTAAATTCCTGTGTTTGGAAGCAGTCTTAAAACATCTGAACTCTCTGTGAAGAGTACTTTGTAGGGTATTTAGAGGGTAATTTAACCCATTTAAAACCATCATTTGTGCTTCTAAAAAGGTTCAGCTTCTAAAAATAGTATTATATATTATATATAAAATGATATATTAATTTATATATATTTCTTGAGCTTCTATAAATATTTAGTATTTGGTCATTCAGCATTTGAACTTCTATAAAAACTCAGTATTGGAGCTTCTATAAAAAATCTGTAGAATTTCGAAACAGATTTGTTATTTGAAAAGGTTCGGTTTTGTTTTTTTATTAAAAGACCCAGAATTAGCTCTTATAAAAATACTTTTTTATTTTATGTCTCTTTTTGCTTATATTTGGGTTTATAAACTCTTATGTTCAGCATTTTAAATTCTAAAAAGATCAGATTTCTGGCCTGTATTAACTATTTGGACTTGGCAGAGTCTAAGCTCATTAGTCTGGAGGGATGTATTTCAGCTTTAAGTGTGTTGTTGTTTCTTTATTACTGTTTGTTGTACTTGAATTCCTTCACGGAGCGCTGGACACAGGGAGGAATCTCAGTACAGCTCTAATTGAACTTTAAGATGGTTTGACACAAAAGGGCTTTGGAGCACTGGGGGCCCCATGTCTTCAGAAATGCCTGCAGTCAGTTCGTGTTTTCTATAGGGCAACCACCCACCCACTCCTCAGGATGTGAGCTTTTACTTTTATCGTAACTGAACAAATTGCTGGATACTTGGCTTCTGTTATGCTTGTATTCCTCGTCCGTAGCGAGCTCTGCGTGCTTTGGTGCCTTTCTCACCATCTTACTGTTCCTTTGTCTAGGTCTTTAATGCACATAGTTTTTCATCAACCTTTAAGACATGTCCCACACTCTAAATTCTCACAAATCAAGTTTACAGTTGCGTATATAAACATCGGATAAAATATCCACATATTCTGTCCGTTGCAGAAGTGTGGGGCTCGCATGCATTCCTGTTTTTTGTGGTCCTTAGTGTGAGCCTTATAATGATGTCGAGGTGAACCATTTGCTTCAGTGATATATTGGGTCAATAAAGTACTGTAGCACCGGGTGATGTCACCGGGTAACGGAGCTGGCCCAAAACTGGAAGTGTAGAAGGACTGTCCAGTTGAGAAGGGCAGCCTTGTTATGGAGAGCAGGAACAAGTAGAAGATTTTCTTTGGCCTCTTATTGTAGGGGAGGGTGGTGATCTCAGTGTGTTTCAAGACAGAATCCTTATTTCTTTCCTTTTTGGAAGTTTTCGAAAGAATGAGCGTGCCTGTTGGACACTCCATCTGCGGGAGAGAAACTGCGGAAAGACTGGAGCATAGAGCTGAAAACTCAGGCAGCAGTAATATTCAAAGCCACGGCTGGTATCACGGCCGTATACCTTGGGCGAGTAGCGTCAAACCATTACATGGGCTTTCAGATCGGAGTGAGTTTGTGAGTACCATATCATATCATCACTTTCCCCTTTAAACCTGGTGAGGGTGCTAAATGGTGACTCCACATTTTAGTTTTATTATAATTACACATAAACCTCACGAGGTATTAGTTTTATAGTAGTAGTAGCAGAACTAATGATATTCCTGGGAAGAGGGGTGTAAGGAGAGATTGATAACATTTACTATTGTAAAATATGATTTTTTGTGATACTGTATAGATTCTCAAAAGCAAAGAAACTGATTGTTATTTAGTATTTTACATAAAAAAAGGTACATGTCAGACAGTGGTTCAATTTTGTTGTTGTGTTGTTTTTAAGACCCCGACCACCAGAGAGCAGTGTGTTGTAATCCTTTTTTAAGCTATTACACTCCCACTCCAACCATGAGCAGGGCCTGTTTTATATGGTATGGTGTGTTTTATAATAGTCCTAACCACTTAAAGTTAAAAAAAAAAATTTCTCAACATATTGTCTTCCTTATACTATTGCAATCGGTATTATATTATATTTGGAATCCGTAAGTAGGAGCATATGTATGATCGGTAGGTTCCTGATGGTGGTGGTATGTAACAAAAATTATATTCACTTTATTTTCCAAATATGATATACAGTAAAAGACATATATTGGACTGATAAGAACTGAAACCTATGATTGGACTGTTTTGGTCTGCCTTTGGTTTTTTAAAATAACTCCACAGGGAAGCTTATACTGCCCTTCCTTGTATTTACACTTCTAGACATTCTAGACAGTATAGATGTTCTTTAAAAACAGTCTTGCGGCACCCAGTAAAAAACTTTTTGTTTTGTTTTGGAACCAATATTGCTCCAAAGATGCCAAAAAGGTGAATACCAACATGCACAATATATCAATGAGCACTATTACTAAATAATATATCTTGCAGGCAGGGCAGATATTATGGAAAGCTGAATCTGTTCTTTTTGTTGAGATAAAAGGTGAGCTGATGTACTAATATAAACGTAGTATATTAAAAATTAACTTTTACTTTTCACTATATAGTCCATAAAGAGGACAGCAGTGGCGCTATGGAAGACTCACAGTGGCAGTTTGGTTACCTAAAGTATGTTAATAAAAGTGAAGTTTTTAGAATCGCATTGTGTACAGTGCTGTGTTATTTATTCATTTACGAGCATCATGTTGAAACTAACACTTCTCCCTGTGACAAAATTGCATTAATTGTGCAGCCTCAAGTGCCTTATTGCTTCAATATGGGCTCCTTAGCATTTAAGCTATAAACTGAATAATCAGCCTGAAGAGATTAATTTACTGGTCCTCAAAATAAAAGAAACAGATAAACACCAGAGTATCTCTGGCTAGTTGTTCAAACAGTGTAAACAAATACCCTCAAGAGATGACTCATGAGTAAGAATAAGTCCTAATTGCATGCTGAAATGTTCCCTCCTGCGGTGCCTGGAATGTAATAAATCTGAGAACTATATTTTTTCCCCATGTTTCCCACAACTGCAGGTAGCAGAATCTCTGGTGCTCCGAGGACTAGGGGAGTGTTCCTGAATTCGCGAATTCTCTTACCAATTTTGGGAGACTAATGTCTTAACCAGCCCCGCTGGCAATCATAGCAAAGCCTCTGCACTATAGTCTTAATCAGCAAAGTATTTCTGCTGGGCGATCCAGTGACACGTACACACGAATGCAGTATGTTCTCGAAGTACGGGAAACGTTTGAACTCCATTCAAGCCTTGGTCCTCATATTTCTATGTTGGGCAGTCTCAGACAGCTTTAACCAAGCAGAGTGGGGCGCATGTCTAACTCCCCAGTGAACAGAAACTCCCTACCACTGCGTTATCTTAGAGACAATGTTTTGGCCTAAGCTAGTCCGGAGGGGCACTCCAGTCAACCTTCACCCATGCACAGGAAGGGAAGCCTGGAAAGCAAAGAGAAAGCGCAGCAGCGGACTGAAAGCCCTTGGCAATAGATTTTAATAAACCCCCAGAGGTGAGAACAAATCATTTAATTCAGTAAGTTCCACATGTAAAAACTTTGATCGGGGGGGGGGGCTTGCTTGAGTAGAAATATGGAGAAAATATCAAACTCATCCAAATTTGTTCGCAATGAAAGTTTGCTCACTGCATGTGTTTATAGCTCAAAATAGAATAATAACAGCATAGTTTTAGGAATTCCAATCAGTATTTCTCCCAAAATTGGACATATATATACAAGGTCATTCAGAGTGGTTTGAAATGGTCGAAAGTGACATGGTTTTCCATGTAGAGAAAGCTTAACGATTGAAGATTGCTTTTTACAGTGGTGAATAATAGGAAACCAGGATTCACCAAAGGTCTACAGTCGCAAATACAGCCATTATATTTACTATTCCACCCCACCAGTGAAACCTGCCACAGGTAGGGAGTTTTCTATATGGAATGCTGTTTAATGAAATAGAAATGGGTGATATTAAAATACAGGTAAAGCTAAAAACAATAGAATTTCTTTGGGTTCTGTTAAGGAAACTGCATTGTACCTCCACCATAAGTGGATTCAATAAGTATGTATGTTAACAAACAGCTTAAAACTATCATAGAAAATACTGGGTCTGGCTCCAGGGCAGCCCAGTTCAACAACTTATTTCATGTGTGAGGATAGCTTTTAGAGGCTCAGATGTCTGCATTCCCTTACCACCACCGTGGAAACAATTCGGGGCTTAGTTTTGCTCCACGTCAGACCGCTCTGCATGACTTTGCTTACCTCTTTAACCTAACCTGTTTTAAGTTTCTGTATTTGTATCACGGTTAGATCTCAAATACAGTATTATTGTTATGTCTTATCGTATCATCTGAAGTTAAGTGCTACAATAATTTTCAGTTTACTTTAGAAAAAAAAAAAACCAATCACAAAACAAGTTGTGTATTTTCCTGATATTTACTAAATGCCATTTATAGATGTTAATGGATCTTTTAACTCAGTCCAACTGGTGAAAATGATATATACTGTATTTAGTTACATTGAAGAAACGGGTTCACTGAGAGAAGGCTGATATGGCTTGAGTGATCTTTTGTTTTTTTCTCTTTATCCACAGAGAGGCAGTCAAGAGCTTTGCTGGAAACCTGGAACAGCGGGTTGTGGTCACGTCATCCCCAGCACCGATAAACACATGTATGTGTTGTTATCCAGACTACAAAGCGTTACACTGTACAACACATGCACTGTGTACACTGTGTACATTACTGTTTAAAGAGTTTGGACACAGTGAGGTCCACAAGTGAAAAGAGTTCTATTCTAGCGTAATACTCGATACACTACCTTTCATTTAAATTTAAAAATTTCAGAATTTAGTATGCCTTTCATTTGCTTATAAGATTTATAAGTATTACAGTGTTCAGATGTTTGTTTCCAAGTTTAAATGAAAAGGTTTCATTTAAGTTTTAAATTTTAGTTGTGGTCTTTGGGACGCCACTGGACACCTGTAAAATTATTCCAATGTGATGTTAATACTTAACAACTTAGACAGACTGTAAAAG
>JAMWET010005824.1:0-64510 GCA_024036415.1 Prochilodus magdalenae
CTGCACATAACATGGAGTAAATTGTTGTAGCCTGGCTTGTGCTTCGGCCCCTCCCCCGAGTGGATGAATCTGATTAGAGAGAATTCACACAGAGAACTTGGAAAGGGTCGTGTCATGTGAGGATGTGAGTGTATTATCTACTACTGCCATCATGCCTTCTTAGGGACAGGGCTGACTGTGGGATCGTTTAGGACCTTGACATTAAACATCTTTTTAGAGTCTGAGTCATGTGACGTTAATAAGGAAACGTGCATGACGCAGGGCTGAGCGATCAGGAGAAAACATAAGATTTCATATTACATATAACATATGATCTCCAACTCCTCCCACTAGGGTGAAATAAATCATGAAAAAATGAGGATTAAAAAGTAAAATATTAAATAAGGGGCGTTAATTCATCTCACTTCTAACCACAGCACCTCCTCTTAGGACACAACCAGCTGTCCCATATGATTTAGCGGTTAGGATTCCTGGTTTTCACCCAGGTGACCCGGGTTTGACTCCTGGTATAGAAAGAGTTTATTACGTGTGATGTTTATTTACATTAAATAAAAACAATGAAAAAAGATGAAATAAATGGGGTAAAAAAGAAAACTAAAATCTAGAAAATTAAATAAATGGGGAAAAAAGGAAAAATAAAAGCTAGGAAATTAAATAAATGGGGTAAAAAGGAAAACTAAAAGCTAGAAAATTAAATAAATGGGATAAAAAGAAAAACTAAAAGCTAGAAAATTAAATAAACGGGGTAAAAAGAAAAACTAAAAGCTAGAAAATTAAATAAATGGTGTAAAAAGGAAAACTAAAAGCTAGAAAATTAAATAAATAGTGTGAAAAGAAAATGTAAAAGCTAGGAAATTAAATAAATGAGGTAAAAAGGAAAACTACAAGCTAGAAAATTTAATATATGGGGTAAAAGGGAAAACTAAATGCTGGAAAATTAAATAAATGGGGTAAAAAGGGAAAACTACAAGACAGAAAATTAAATATATGGGATAAAAGGTAAAACCAAATGCTAGAAAATTAAATAAATGAAGTAAAAATGGGAAACTAAAAAATTAAATAAATGGGGTAAACAGGAAAACTAAAAGGTAGAAAATTAAATAAATGGGGTAAACAGGAAAACTAAAAGGTAGAAAATTAAATAAATGGGGTAAAAAGGGAAAACTACAAGACAGAAAATTAAATATATGGGATAAAAGGTAAAACCAAATGCTAGAAAATTAAATAAATGAAGTAAGAAGGGAAAGTAAAAAATTAAATAATTGGGGTAAAAAGGAAAACTAAAAGCTTGAAAATTTTAAAAATGGGGTAAAAAGGGAAAACTACAAGCTAGAAAATTAAATAAATGGGGTAAAAATGGAGACAAAAACCTTCACATTTACGGCGTTTAGATGGTGCTCTTATCCACAGCAACAACAACCATACTAATCTTACCTGTGTCCTAACTGCAGTGTCTCCCAATAATTTTCTTTGCTAACTGTCCCATATGGTCTAGCGGTTAGGATTCCTGGTTTTCACCCAGGCGGCCCGGGTTCGACTCCCGGTATGGGAAGAGTTTCTTATACGCCAGATTCATAACAAGCAGTCTTAATTAGAGGTGTGGAGCTGCTGCATGGACAATGTAGCCATATCTGAACTTCTTTACACAGAGAAACTTTACAATAGTCCCCCAACTCCCCCAGCCCCAACCCTACTCCTGGGCCAGTGGCGCAATGGATAACGCGTCTGACTACGGATCAGAAGATTCTAGGTTCGACTCCTGGCTGGCTCGGTCTAGTCTTTTGCGTCGGTTGGCCAACTTGTTTTATCTTCACAGCCTTAAAAATAAAGTTCAAAGGAAGGCAAAAAGAAAAGGGTGAAAACATGAGGTTAAAATTAAAGAGATACAACAAAAAGAAAGAAAATTAATATCATGGGATTAAAAAGGGGAGATTAAAAGGCTATGGTTGAAATAAATGAGGAAAAAAGATTAAAAGGTCATGTGTGAAAAAAATGAGGTAAAATTAAAGATAAAAATGTAAATGGTAAAAGAGTCGTTAGCTCATAACACTTGTTTCCAAATTGCAGCGTCTCATGCCTCATCTTATAGAACCATCCCATATGGTCTAGCGGTTAGGATTCCTGGTTTTCGCCCAGGTTTGACTTCTGATATGGGAAGAGTTTATTACATGTAATATTTATTTACATTAAATAAAAAAAGTGAAAAAAGATCAAATAAATGGGGTAAAAAGAAAAACTAAGAGTTAGAAAATTAATTCAGTAGGGTAAAAGGGAAAACTAATAGCTAGAAAAGTAAATAAATGGGGTAAAAATGGAGACAAAAACCTTCACATTTACGCCGTTTAGATGGTGCTCTTATCCACAGCAACAACAACCATACTGATCTTACCTGTGTCCTAACTGCAGTGTCTCCCAATAATTTTTATTTGCTAACTGTCCCATATGGTCTAGCGGTTAGGATTCCTGGTTTTCACCCAGGCGGCCCGGGTTCGACTCCCGGTATGGGAAGAGTTTCTTATACGCCAGATTCATAACAAGCAGTCTTAATTAGAGGTGTGGAGCTGCTGCATGAACAATGTAGCCATATCTGAACTTCTTTACACAGAGAAACTTTACAATAGTCCCCCAACTCCCCCAGCCCCAACCCTCCTCCTGGGCCAGTGGCGCAATGGATAACGCGTCTGACTACGGATCAGAAGATTCTAGGTTCGACTCCTGGCTGGCTCGGTCTAGTCTTTTGCGTCGGTTTGCCAACTTGTTTTATCTTCACAGCCTTAAAAATAAAGTTCAAAGGAAGGCAAAAAGAAAAGGGTGAAAACATGAGGTTAAAGTTAAAGAGATACAACAAAAAGAAAGAAAATTATTATCATGGGATTAAAAAGGGGAGATTAAAAGGCTATGGTTGAAATAAATGAGGAAAAAAGAAGATTAAAAGGTCATGTGTGAAAAAAATGAGGTAAAATTAAAGATTAAAATGTAAATGGTAAAAGAGTCGTTAGCTCATAACACTTGTTTCCAAATTGCAGCGTCTCATGCCTCATCTTTTACAACCATCCCATATGGTCTAGCGGTTAGGATTCCTGGTTTTCACCCAGGCGGCCCGGGTTCGACTCCCGGTATGGGAAGAGTTTATTATGCGACAGATTTATACATGCCCTATGTTTACGTTCAGGTAAATGTGATACGAAAGAAAATTTAAAAGGAACGATAAAATAAATAAAAGATTAACATGTAGGAAAAAAAGATGGGTAAAACAAACAAAAAATGAAATGAAGAACTTAATGGGGGTTAGAATTAAGAAATAATGGAGAAATTGAGTACAAAGGCAACTTTAAAAGGTCAAATGAAGAAATTAAAAGATGAAGGGTAAAATAAATATAGCAATAAAGGAAAAGTAAAAGACTTTTATGAGACTTTTAGTGACGTATTTAAAGCTACACCACCTAAGATTTGGGATTTGGAGACCCCTCTGGTGGAAATGTGTTACTGCACATAACATGGAGTAAATTGTTGTAGCCTGGCTTGTGCTTCGGCCCCTCCCCCGAGTGGATGAATCTGATTAGAGAGAATTCACACAGAGAACTTGGAAAGGGTCGTGTCATGTGAGGATGTGAGTGTATTATCTACTACTGCCATCATGCCTTCTTAGGGACAGGGCTGACTGTGGGATCGTTTAGGACCTTGACATTAAACATCTTTTTAGAGTCTGAGTCATGTGACGTTAATAAGGAAACGTGCATGACGCAGGGCTGAGCGATCAGGAGAAAACATAAGATTTCATATTACATATAACATATGATCTCCAACTCCTCCCACTAGGGTGAAATAAATCATGAAAAAATGAGGATTAAAAAGTAAAATATTAAATAAGGGGCGTTAATTCATCTCACTTCTAACCACAGCACCTCCTCTTAGGACACAACCAGCTGTCCCATATGATTTAGCGGTTAGGATTCCTGGTTTTCACCCAGGTGACCCGGGTTTGACTCCTGGTATAGAAAGAGTTTATTACGTGTGATGTTTATTTACATTAAATAAAAACAATGAAAAAAGATGAAATAAATGGGGTAAAAAAGAAAACTAAAATCTAGAAAATTAAATAAATGGGAAAAAAAGGAAAAATAAAAGCTAGGAAATTAAATAAATGGGGTAAAAAGGAAAACTAAAAGCTAGAAAATTAAATAAATGGGATAAAAAGAAAAACTAAAAGCTAGAAAATTAAATAAACGGGGTAAAAAGAAAAACTAAAAGCTAGAAAATTAAATAAATGGTGTAAAAAGGAAAACTAAAAGCTAGAAAATTAAATAAATAGTGTGAAAAGAAAATGTAAAAGCTAGGAAATTAAATAAATGAGGTAAAAAGGAAAACTACAAGCTAGAAAATTTAATATATGGGGTAAAAGGGAAAACTAAATGCTGGAAAATTAAATAAATGAGGTAAAAAGGAAAACTACAAGCTAGAAAATTAAATATATGGGGTAAAAGGGAAAACTAAATGCTGGAAAATTAAATAAATGGAGTAAAAATGGGAAACTAAAAAATTAAATAAATGGGGTAAAAAGGAAAACTAAAAGCTAGAAAATTAAATAAATGGGGTAAAAAGGAAAACTAAAAGCTAGAAAAGTAAATAAATGGGGTAAAAAGGGAAAACTACAAGATAGAAAATTAAATATATGGGATAAAAGGGAAAACCAAATGCTAGAAAATTAAATAAATGAAGTAAAAAGGAAAACAAAAAAATTAAATAATTGGGGTAAAAAGGAAAACTAAAAGCTTGAAAATTTTATAAATGGGGTAAAAAGGGAAAACTACAAGCTAGAAAATTAAATAAATGGGGTAAAAATGGAGACAAAAACCTTCACATTTACGCCGTTTAGATGGTGCTCTTATCCACAGCAACAACAACCATACTGATCTTACCTGTGTCCTAACTGCAGTGTCTCCCAATAATTTTTATTTGCTAACTGTCCCATATGGTCTAGCGGTTAGGATTCCTGGTTTTCACCCAGGCGGCCCGGGTTCGACTCCCGGTATGGGAAGAGTTTCTTATACGCCAGATTCATAACAAGCAGTCTTAATTAGAGGTGTGGAGCTGAAAACAATGTAGCCATATCTGAACTTCTTTACACAGAGAAACTTTACAATAACTCCCCCCAGCCCCAACCCTCCTCCTGGGCCAGTGGCGCAATGGATAACGCGTCTGACTACGGATCAGAAGATTCCTG
Source organism: Prochilodus magdalenae (assembly GCA_024036415.1). Classification (NCBI taxonomy): domain Eukaryota; kingdom Metazoa; phylum Chordata; class Actinopteri; order Characiformes; family Prochilodontidae; genus Prochilodus; species Prochilodus magdalenae. The sequence continues at coordinate 5,225 of JAMWET010005824.1, forward strand.
GGGACTCCTGGCTGGCTCGGTCTAGTCTTTTGCGTCGGTTGGCCAAACTTGTTTTATCTTCACAGCCTTAAAAATAAAGTTCAAAGGAAGGCAAAAAGAAAAGGGTGAAAACATGATTAAAGAGATACAACAAAAAAAGGGGAGATTAAAAATGAAGATAAAACAGGGATTAAAATGTAAATGGTAAAAAAAAATAAAATGCTCAGAAAATTAAAAAAGGGGAAAATTATGCGACAGATTTATAAAATGTGATAAAAGCTAGGGTTAAATAAATCGTAAAAGCTAGGAAAAAATAAATAAAGGGGTAAAAAAAAAAACTAAAAGCTAGAAAAATTAAATAAATGGGGTACTGCAAAAAAAATTCCTCGTTTAGCTCATAAAACTAAATGGTGAAAAAATTAAGTCAGCGTTAATAAGGGAAACGTGCAAATAAATAAGGGTGAAAAGAAAACTAGGGTAAAAAGGAAAAACAAAAAATAAATTAAAAACCAAATTCCTACCTGGTATAGAAAGAGAAACTTTTATTTAATATAAAAACAATGGGAAATAAATGGTCAAAAAAAGAAAACTAAATGCTAGAAAATTTTAAATAAAAGGAAAAATAAAAGCTAGAAAATTAAATAAAGTAAAAGATAAAAAGAAAAACTAAAAGCTAGAAAATTAAATAAATGGGGTAAAAAAGGGAAAATTAAAAAAAAAAGGAAAAACTAAAAGCTAGAAAATTAAATAAATAGTGTGAAAAAAAAAAAGTGGGGTAAAAAAAATTAAATAAATGGGGGAAAAAAAGAAAATTAAATATATGGGATAAAAGGAAAAAAATTAAATAAATGAAGGGGTTAAAAATTAAAATTAAATAAATGGGGTAAAAAGGAAAACTTACTAAAATAATAAAAGGTAAAACCAAATGGAAAATTAAATTAAAAAGTAAAAAGGGACATGGCTAAAAAATGGGGTAAAAAGGGAAAAAAAGGTAGGGAAAACTACAAGCTAGAAAATTAAATAAATGGGGTAAAAATGGAGACAAAAACCTTCACATTTACGGCGTTTAGATGGTGCTCTTATCCACAGCAACAACAACCATACTGATCTTACCTGTGTCCTAACTGCAGTGTCTCCCAATAATTTTCTTTGCTAACTGTCCCATATGGTCTAGCGGTTAGGATTCCTGGTTTTCACCCAGGCGGCCCGGGTTCGACTCCCGGTATGGGAAGAGTTTCTTATACGCCAGATTCATAACAAGCAGTCTTAATTAGAGGTGTGGAGCTGCTGCATGGACAATGTAGCCATATCTGAACTTCTTTACACAGAGAAACTTTACAATAGTCCCCCAACTCCCCCAGCCCCAACCCTACTCCTGGGCCAGTGGCGCAATGGATAACGCGTCTGACTACGGATCAGAAGATTCTAGGTTCGACTCCTGGCTGGCTCGGTCTAGTCTTTTGCGTCGGTTTGCCAACTTGTTTTATCTTCACAGCCTTAAAAATAAAGTTCAAAGGAAGGCAAAAAGAAAAGGGTGAAAACATGAGGTTAAAATTAAAGAGATACAACAAAAAGAAAGAAAATTAATATCATGGGATTAAAAAGGGGAGATTAAAAGGCTATGGTTGAAATAAATGAGGAAAAAAGATTAAAAGGTCATGTGTGAAAAAAATGAGGTAAAATTAAAGATTAAAATGTAAATGGTAAAAGAGTCGTTAGCTCATAACACTTGTTTCCAAATTGCAGCGTCTCATGCCTCATCTTTTACAACCATCCCATATGGTCTAGCGGTTAGGATTCCTGGTTTTCGCCCAGGTTTGACTTCTGATATGGGAAGAGTTTATTACATGTAATATTTATTTACATTAAATAAAAAAAGTGAAAAAAGATCAAATAAATGGGGTAAAAAGAAAAACTAAGAGTTAGAAAATTAATTCAGTAGGGTAAAAGGGAAAACTAATAGCTAGAAAAGTAAATAAATGGGGTAAAAATGGAGACAAAAACCTTCACATTTACGCCGTTTAGATGGTGCTCTTATCCACAGCAACAACAACCATACTGATCTTACCTGTGTCCTAACTGCAGTGTCTCCCAATAATTTTTATTTGCTAACTGTCCCATATGGTCTAGCGGTTAGGATTCCTGGTTTTCACCCAGGCGGCCCGGGTTCGACTCCCGGTATGGGAAGAGTTTCTTATACGCCAGATTCATAACAAGCAGTCTTAATTAGAGGTGTGGAGCTGCTGCATGAACAATGTAGCCATATCTGAACTTCTTTACACAGAGAAACTTTACAATAGTCCCCCAACTCCCCCAGCCCCAACCCTCCTCCTGGGCCAGTGGCGCAATGGATAACGCGTCTGACTACGGATCAGAAGATTCTAGGTTCGACTCCTGGCTGGCTCGGTCTAGTCTTTTGCGTCGGTTTGCCAACTTGTTTTTATCTTCACAGCCTTAAAAATAAAGTTCAAAGGAAGGCAAAAAGAAAAGGGTGAAAACATGAGGTTAAAGTTAAAGAGATACAACAAAAAGAAAGAAAATTATTATCATGGGATTAAAAAGGGGAGATTAAAAGGCTATGGTTGAAATAAATGAGGAAAAAAGAAGATTAAAAGGTCATGTGTGAAAAAAATGAGGTAAAATTAAAGATTAAAATGTAAATGGTAAAAGAGTCGTTAGCTCATAACACTTGTTTCCAAATTGCAGCGTCTCATGCCTCATCTTTTACAACCATCCCATATGGTCTAGCGGTTAGGATTCCTGGTTTTCACCCAGGCGGCCCGGGTTCGACTCCCGGTATGGGAAGAGTTTATTATGCGACAGATTTATACATGCCCTATGTTTACGTTCAGGTAAATGTGATACGAAAGAAAATTTAAAAGGAACGATAAAATAAATAAAAGATTAACATGTAGGAAAAAAAGATGGGTAAAACAAACAAAAAATGAAATGAAGAACTTAATGGGGGTTAGAATTAAGAAATAATGGAGAAATTGAGTACAAAGGCAACTTTAAAAGGTCAAATGAAGAAATTAAAAGATGAAGGGTAAAATAAATATAGCAATAAAGGAAAAGTAAAAGACTTTTATGAGACTTTTAGTGACGTATTTAAAGCTACACCACCTAAGATTTGGGATTTGGAGACCCCTCTGGTGGAAATGTGTTACTGCACATAACATGGAGTAAATTGTTGTAGCCTGGCTTGTGCTTCGGCCCCTCCCCCGAGTGGATGAATCTGATTAGAGAGAATTCACACAGAGAACTTGGAAAGGGTCGTGTCATGTGAGGATGTGAGTGTATTATCTACTACTGCCATCATGCCTTCTTAGGGACAGGGCTGACTGTGGGATCGTTTAGGACCTTGACATTAAACATCTTTTTAGAGTCTGAGTCATGTGACGTTAATAAGGAAACGTGCATGACGCAGGGCTGAGCGATCAGGAGAAAACATAAGATTTCATATTACATATAACATATGATCTCCAACTCCTCCCACTAGGGTGAAATAAATCATGAAAAAATGAGGATTAAAAAGTAAAATATTAAATAAGGGGCGTTAATTCATCTCACTTCTAACCACAGCACCTCCTCTTAGGACACAACCAGCTGTCCCATATGATTTAGCGGTTAGGATTCCTGGTTTTCACCCAGGTGACCCGGGTTTGACTCCTGGTATAGAAAGAGTTTATTACGTGTGATGTTTATTTACATTAAATAAAAACAATGAAAAAAGATGAAATAAATGGGGTAAAAAAGAAAACTAAAATCTAGAAAATTAAATAAATGGGGAAAAAAGGAAAAATAAAAGCTAGGAAATTAAATAAATGGGGTAAAAAGGAAAACTAAAAGCTAGAAAATTAAATAAATGGGATAAAAAGAAAAACTAAAAGCTAGAAAATTAAATAAACGGGGTAAAAAGAAAAACTAAAAGCTAGAAAATTAAATAAATGGTGTAAAAAGGAAAACTAAAAGCTAGAAAATTAAATAAATAGTGTGAAAAGAAAATGTAAAAGCTAGGAAATTAAATAAATGAGGTAAAAAGGAAAACTACAAGCTAGAAAATTTAATATATGGGGTAAAAGGGAAAACTAAATGCTGGAAAATTAAATAAATGGGGTAAAAAGGGAAAACTACAAGACAGAAAATTAAATATATGGGATAAAAGGTAAAACCAAATGCTAGAAAATTAAATAAATGAAGTAAAAATGGGAAACTAAAAAATTAAATAAATGGGGTAAAAAGGAAAACTAAAAGCTAGAAAATTAAATAAATGGGGTAAACAGGAAAACTAAAAGGTAGAAAATTAAATAAATGGGGTAAAAAGGGAAAACTACAAGACAGAAAATTAAATATATGGGATAAAAGGTAAAACCAAATGCTAGAAAATTAAATAAATGAAGTAAGAAGGGAAAGTAAAAAATTAAATAATTGGGGTAAAAAGGAAAACTAAAAGCTTGAAAATTTTAAAAATGGGGTAAAAAGGGAAAACTACAAGCTAGAAAATTAAATAAATGGGGTAAAAATGGAGACAAAAACCTTCACATTTACGGCGTTTAGATGGTGCTCTTATCCACAGCAACAACAACCATACTAATCTTACCTGTGTCCTAACTGCAGTGTCTCCCAATAATTTTCTTTGCTAACTGTCCCATATGGTCTAGCGGTTAGGATTCCTGGTTTTCACCCAGGCGGCCCGGGTTCGACTCCCGGTATGGGAAGAGTTTCTTATACGCCAGATTCATAACAAGCACTCTTAATTAGAGGTGTGGAGCTGCTGCATGGACAATGTAGCCATATCTGAACTTCTTTACACAGAGAAACTTTACAATAGTCCCCCAACTCCCCCAGCCCCAACCCTACTCCTGGGCCAGTGGCGCAATGGATAACGCGTCTGACTACGGATCAGAAGATTCTAGGTTCGACTCCTGGCTGGCTCGGTCTAGTCTTTTGCGTCGGTTGGCCAACTTGTTTTATCTTCACAGCCTTAAAAATAAAGTTCAAAGGAAGGCAAAAAGAAAAGGGTGAAAACATGAGGTTAAAATTAAAGAGATACAACAAAAAGAAAGAAAATTAATATCATGGGATTAAAAAGGGGAGATTAAAAGGCTATGGTTGAAATAAATGAGGAAAAAAGAAGATTAAAAGGTCATGTGTGAAAAAAATGAGGTAAAATTAAAGATTAAAATGTAAATGGTAAAAGAGTCGTTAGCTCATAACACTTGTTTCCAAATTGCAGCGTCTCATGCCTCATCTTTTACAACCATCCCATATGGTCTAGCGGTTAGGATTCCTGGTTTTCGCCCAGGTTTGACTTCTGATATGGGAAGAGTTTATTACATGTAATATTTATTTACATTAAATAAAAAAAGTGAAAAAAGATCAAATAAATGGGGTAAAAAGAAAAACTAAGAGTTAGAAAATTAATTCAGTAGGGTAAAAGGGAAAACTAATAGCTAGAAAAGTAAATAAATGGGGTAAAAATGGAGACAAAAACCTTCACATTTACGCCGTTTAGATGGTGCTCTTATCCACAGCAACAACAACCATACTGATCTTACCTGTGTCCTAACTGCAGTGTCTCCCAAGAAGTCTTCTGCTAGCTGTCCCATATGGTCTAGCGTTTAGGATTCCTGGCCCTCTGGTGGAAATGTGTTACTGCACATGACATGGAGTATACTGTTGTAGCATGGCTTGTGCCTCGGCCCCTCCCCCGAGTGGATGAATTTGATGATAGAGAATTCACACAGAGAGGGAATGTGAAAGCTAAATCTCTCCTGATGTTAAAACTACACACCCAGTTTAATTCCTGTCGGTTGATTGCAGCTATGGGTAGGTGGTGAGTGTATGTATGGTAGGTTTAAAGAACAGTCCAGTTGAATTCTTTAAGAACTGTATATAGTGTAAGATGACTCGGTACAGTGAATTCAACATAACAACAAACGAAGAGGTCTAGAATGAATAATTACACAGAGGCTCCAAATACACTACCACACAAGTTTCAGTTTTTGGTGGGTCTGCCCATTGCCCTCACGCAGCTTCCATGCATTTACATTTACGGCATTTAGCTGACGCTCTTATCCAGAGCGACTTACAGGGTTAGCCATATTACAGGTAGACCAATGTAGTGTTAGGAGTCTTGCCCAATGGCTCTTATTGGTGTAGCACAGCACAGCCACCCAGACCAGGATACCAATCCCAGTCTCCCACGTGTGGTGGCAGCTCCCTGGAGGGTAGTGGTGTTATCTGCTGACCTACAACCACGAGGTCCCCTGTTCCTATGGGGAGACTCGATTGCCGCCCAGATAAAGAGAGTTCTCCACAGCCCTGCATATGAAGGTTGACTTTGGACTTTATTGAGCCGTACTACATCCACTAGAAGCGCCGAGTACAGGAAGGGATGGATAAGAACTGTTCTGGAGGGAGTGGACGTTTTAGAGAACACTGTGCAATAAGGCTTCCAATCCAACCCAGCTTTAATGCTACATCTCCGGCAGCGAAATGGACGTCAGCAACATTAGGAAAATCCATGGAAAAGGAAAAGGGCTGAGGTATGTCTGTACAATACGCTTAAAAGGGCAAGTCCACTTACTTTCCCAAAATGTCGGCATAATTAGGTCATTAAGACTTAAACAGAGTCACTTGGTGTGAAATGCTCTGTTCTAGAGAAGCTTCCTGGTTCCCAGTGGTGGTAAAGGTAACCAGACGTCCCCCTCTAAAAGCTCCCTCACAGGAAGTTCCTACATGAGGTGGTTCTGAATACGCTGCCTGATGTCTGAGACGCTGTTTATGATAGTGTGGAGAAGATCTCAGCCTTAAACTCCATTCATGGTGGAGGGATACATGCTGCAGGGCGCTGTGAGGTCAAATAGTCCTCCAAAGGAACTTAGTACTTCCAGGTTTTCCAGATTTTCATCATCAACATTCCATACACACTCAGAAGACACGTGTAGGATCACTGGTGGTTTAGACAGTCAATAAAGTGTCTATATGTGTTCTAGATATGGAGAACCCTGGTTCCCATCACCACCACCACTGTACAGAACATCTAAACCATCCACTCCGAATTACTCTGTTCACACCTCCGACACAGAATTCTGCGGTTTTTGGTGGACCTGCCTTTGAAAGCGCTGAAATAATGACTAGCAAGGATTCCACATACACTACACCATGAAGAACGCCGGGTTCATCCTCGGCTTCAGAGTCAGCGGCGCGCACAGAGCTCCATTTGGCATAAGGCAGTTTCTCCGTCACGGTTCTCTCACTTTCTACAACAAAGCGTTCTTGATACAACAGCTCACGTCTCGTAGTCCTATTCAAGGCACACACGTCCTTTCACTGTTTCCCTGGTAACCAGTCCCCCCCTCCCCTCTCCTTAGCAGCACTGTATTCCTCTTAGGCCAAGAGGGCTTAAAATGTTTGGCACACAGACGACAGTAGCTGGGAGATGTAGAGCTTGGACTTGCTGCCATCGAAGCGCTTGAACCACACCTCGTCGTGGTTAATGGTGGTTATAATGGCACTGAAGGAGGAACACAGAGAGACGGAGTCAGGACACTCTCAGAAACTCCTCCCTAATGATTAAGGGCGCTGCAGTGCCGCCTAGTGCCAGGCCTGCTTAAGTTAACGATGATGAAGTAAAGGAATTCTGAAATCTCTGGAGTCAGATTACTGAGGAAGGACCGGTGCGTACTCATCCACACTCGTCAGGCCTGCTTCCGTACCTCCACCTATAGACTGAATCATCCATCAACACATGATTAACACCTGCGGTGTGTGGTTAGTGAGAATCCTGCCTGGAAACTTTACAAGTGTACACATACGACCGGAATTATTACGGACATGGCCTCTTGGTTATGAGCACGGATCGAACAGGGAGCAACCGACGGTCAGACATACGTCACTGGAGTCACAGGCAACACGCATCGAGTAGAGGAGCACTCGATTCGGCACAGTGCGCATGCGCCTTCGCTGGCATCCCGTGTAGTAAAGCACGACTCCGAGTTCCCGAGAATCGACCTCCAAGGCCTGCCGCTGGAACAGATGGAATCGTTGACTCAGTCTCTCTCCTGCTTTACCTCGCCTCTGTTTTAATGTCCCTGTTCATCGGATATGATCAAGAAACATGGACTCGATAGAGCCGACTCTATTCCCACTCTTACAGTCATTGGCCAAAACTCGACTCAAAGAATCGCCTCATTTATAATCGACTCTGACTCTCAACTCGTGCCACTGGAATCAATGGAATTCCCCCTGTTCATCGACTACGATCGAGAAGGAGTCACCTGCCCAAAACTCGACTCAAAGAATCAGCTCTTTTCTAATCAACTGTATTACTGGTCCGGCTTTCGACTGTTGGTATACCACCACCTCCGTTACACAGACACTAAGGACGCTATTTTTATACTTTCATACTGTATACTGTATCTTTGTCTCTATCTGTATCACTCTATCTTGTGCTTCTCTGTCACGTCTGTGTACTTTGTATATCTGCTACTGGATGCCTCGAATTTCCTTCGGGGATAAAGAAAGAAAGAAAGAAAGAAAGAAAGAAAAAGAAAGAAAGAAAGAAAGAAAGAAGGAACGAGAGAAAGAAAGAAAGAACGAGAGAAAGAAAGAAAGAACAAGAGAAAGAAAGAAAGAGAAAGAAAGAAAGAACGAGAGAAAGAAAGAAAGAGAAAGAAAGAACGAGAGAAAGAAAGAAAGAGAAAGAAAGAACGAGAGAAAGAAAGAATGAAAGAACGAGAGAAAGAAAGAATGAAAGAACGAGAGAAAGAAAGAAAGAACGAGAGAAAGAAAGAAAGAAAGAAAGAAAGAAAGAAAGAACGAGAGAAAGAAAGAAAGAAAGAAAGAAAGAACGAGAGAAAGAAAGAAAGAAAGAAAGAACGAGAGAAAGAAAGAAAGAACGAGAGAAAGAAAGAAAGAACGAGAGAAAGAAAGAAAGAACGAGAGAAAGAAAGAACGAGAGAAAGAAAGAAAGAACAAGAGAAAGAAAGAAAGAAAGAGAAAGAAAGAAAGAACGAGAGAAAGAAAGAAAGTCTGCCTGTCTGCCTGCCTGCCTGCCTGCCATTCTGCCTGTCTGCCTGCCTGTCTGCCAGCCTGTCTGCCTGCCTGCCTGATGGAGTCAGCAGCAGCTCCCCTCAGGTACAGCGTTTCCTCGTCTCTCTGCTGGGCTGTTAGACGGTGGTTTATGTCAGGTGGTTTGAGGTTTTTAGGTCTCCATGACTACATGACTGTATAGTGTGTTGTCTTTGTAATCTCTGAGGACAGGAATCGATATATACGAGGCAGGGAGTCGTTTAAGTTTCTCCTAACTCAGTGTCTTAGTACCAAGAAGCTTCCAGAGTCGGTCAGCTTCCAAAACCCCGAGTCGTGCTTTAACTACACGGGACGCCAGCGAAGAGTCGCGGGACACACGCTGTAAATACAGAGTCGGCTCTATCGACTGCATGTTTCCTCATTGTAGTCCATGAACAGGGACATTTCAACAGAGGCGAGGTAAAGCAGGAGAGAGGCAGAGTCAACGATTCCATCTATTCCAGTGGCAGGAGTGGGAGTCCGGGTCGATTCCAGGAAACCCGGAGTTGTGTTTTACTACACGGGACGCCAGCGAGGACGCATGCGCACTGTGCTGAACCGACTGGTCCTCATCTCGATGTGTGTTGCCCGTGACTCCAGTGACGTATATCCGACAGTCAGTTCTCAGTTTTCGATCCGTGTTCACAACTAAGCGGAAATAATTCAGTGTACGTGTAAATGTTTATACTTGTATATGTACTCTACCACATAACGAGTTTATAGATGATTCAGTCTATAGGTGGATGTATGCAAGCAGATGGGCACTATGGTCCAGTGTGGATGGGGACACAGCAGTTTGTCTGACAGATCTAACTCCATACTCCACAGTAGTGTAGACTGTACCGCACACCAAGGACTACTTCTATACTAGACTCTATACGACTAACAAGCGACTGATCAGCTCCACCACACACAGCCGTACCTGGTGGGGTACTCGTCCTTGCGGCTGATGGATATGGCCTGCCCGCGGCTGTACCACTTGCTGTCGTAGAACAAGCGGCCGTCCTCCGACCGAGCGACGTGATGGTGCCTCTCCGGTTTCGATGGAACTGTTGGACGAAAGCAGATCTTTCATTACAGGAACACCCGCACGTCAGCCTGCCTGGGCATAGAGCAGCTGAACCTGAGAGTTTCGCTCGGTGCGGAGAGAGCCTAAACGAGTCACTGGCACGTTTTCCAGCACGCTGTTTCCATCATGGTGTAAGTGCACTCAGTCTCAGACCATAGAGATGGCACCACATGCACCCAGCAGCTATAACACTAACTCACATCCCTGTATCTACACCCACTCTCCATCTTATCAGCTCCACTGAGCATACCGGACCCTCTGTAGGTGTACAGGTCCAGAACTAATGTAGTAATGTCCACTCACACCAGCACCACACACACTAACACACCACCACCATGTCAGTGTCACTGCAGTGCTGAGAATGATCCACCACCCACATACTACCTGCTCTGTGGGGGTCCTGTGGGGGTCCTGCCCATTGAAGAACAGGGTAATACAGTACACAGAGAAACAGATGGACTACAGTCTGGACCTGTACACCTACAGAGTGTCCTGTATGGTCAGTGTTCACGCTGTTTACTCTGTAATGTGGACGTTAGCTGTGCACGGTGTGGGGACCTCTCTGGTGGAACACCGAGTAACACGGGTTGTGTTTCGGACTGGAGGTCTGCATGGGACTGGTTTTAATCCCACTCCTCCAAGAATTTATTACACTACAGAAACCTCTACATAGTACCACAGCATAGGAGTTCTCTATAGTACCATACGAGTTATCTGTAGTACCACAGCATAAGAGTTCTCTACAGTACCATATCATAAGAGTTCTCTATAGTACCACAGCATAAGAGTTCTCTATAGTACCATATCATTAGAGTTCTGTATAGTACCATTTCATAAGAGTTCTCTATAGTACCATAAGAGTTCTCTATAGTACCACAGCATAGGAGTTCTCTATAGTACCACAGCATAAGAGTTCTCTATAATACCATAAGAGTTCTCTATAGTACCACAGCATAAGAGTTCTCTATAGTGCCACAGCATAAGAGTTCTCTATAGTGCCACAGCATAAGAGTTCTCTATAGTACCATATCATAAGAGTTCTGTATAGTACCATTTCATAAGAGTTCTCTATAGTACCATAAGAGTTCTCTATAGTACCATATCATAAGAGTTCTGTATAGTACCATTTCATAAGAGTTCTCTATAATACCATAAGAGTTCTCTATAGTACCACAGCATAAGAGTTCTCTATAGTACCACAGCATAAGAGTTCTCTATAGTACCATAAGAGTTCTCTATAGTACCATATCATAAGAGTTCTGTATAGTACCATTTCATAAGAGTTCTCTATAGTACCATAAGAGTTTTCTATAGTACCACAGCATAGGAGTTCTCTATAGTACCACAGGACAGGAGTTCTCTATAGTACCATAAGTGTTCTCTATAGTATCACAGCATAAGAGTTCTCTATAGTACCATAAGAGTTCTCTATAGTACCATAAGAGTTCTCTATAGTACCACAGCATAAGAGTTCTCTATAGTGCCACAGCATAAGAGTTCTCTATAGTGCCACAGCATAAGAGTTCTCTATAGTACCATATCATTAGAGTTCTGTATAGTACCATTTCATAAGAGTTCTCTATAGTACCATAAGAGTTCTCTATAGTACCATATCATAAGAGTTCTGTATAGTACCATTTCATAAGAGTTCTCTATAATACCATAAGAGTTCTCTATAGTACCACAGCATAAGAGTTCTCTATAGTACCACAGCATAAGAGTTCTCTATAGTACCATAAGAGTTCTCTATAGTACCATATCATAAGAGTTCTGTATAGTACCATTTCATAAGAGTTCTCTATAGTACCATAAGAGTTTTCTATAGTACCACAGCATAGGAGTTCTCTATAGTACCACAGGACAGGAGTTCTCTATAGTACCATAAGTGTTCTCTATAGTATCACAGCATAAGAGTTCTCTATAGTACCATAAGAGTTCTCTATAGTACCACAGCATAAGAGTTCTCTATAGTACCACAGCATAAGAGTTCTCTATAGTACCATACCATAAGAGTTCTGTATAGTACCATTTCATAAGAGTTCTCTATAGTACCATAAGAGTTCTCTATAGTACCATATCATAAGAGTTCTCTATAGTACCACGGCAAAATAGTTTTCCATAGTACCACAGCACAAGAGTTCTCTATAGTACCATAAGAGTTCTCTATAGTACCACAGCATAGGAGTTCTCTATAGTACCATATCATAAGAGTTCTCTATAGTACCATAAGAGTTCTCTATAGTACCATATCATAGGAGTTCTCTATAGTACCATATCATAAGAGTTCTCTATAGTACCATAAGAGTTCTCTATAGTACCATATCATAAGAGTTCTCTATAGTACCACGGCAAAATAGTTCTCCATAGTACCACAGCACAAGAGTTCTCTATAGTACCATAAGAGTTCTCTATAGTACCACAGCACAAGAGTTCTCTATAGTACCATAAGAGTTCTCTATAGTACCACAGCATAGGAGTTCTCTATAGTACCATATCATAAGAGTTCTCTATAGTACCACAGCAAAATAGTTCTCCATAGTACCACAGAATATGAGTTCTCTATAGTACCATAGAATAAGAGTTCTCTATAGCACCATAGAATAAGAGTTCTCTATAGCACCATAGAATAAGAGTTCTCTACAGTACTAAAGCATAAGAGTTCTCTGTAGTTCCTCTATAGTACATGCTTTCATGGTAAAATGGCTCTCTTGTTAAATGGCTGTGAGAACAAGAATGTGCTGTATATGGTTCTATATAGAACCTTTTTCAAATGGTACTAGCAGCCAGTAATAACAGAACCCAGTTTTAGTGCTAGAACCACACACAACACACACTTTCTCCATCATTTCCCCACTGCAAAGTATTACTTAATCACGAAAACGACTCTATATAAAACTCACGGTTCTAGATACTCTTTCCCTGGAGAACCATCACCTAATAAGCCTAATAAACATCTCTGTGGTTATTAGATGAAATAATATAAATGAATGAATCGTGTATTTATAATAAATTATTAATTCTACTTATAGTCCACACACTCTGGTAAACACTCCCCCTGTAGAATACCACACATGTGCTCTACGTGAATCATCACCGAAGGAAATTCCCAAGCATGATGATCCACACCAAACCTGCATCACACTGTGAGGGTGACAAACTGCAGAAGCGTCTTACCGTCGACTTTTACTCTGTGAGGTCCCATCGAAGCCATCGCCTGCGACACATCCGCACAGTCAATAACACAACCCACCTCCACAAATCAATACTCAATCAGCTCTCGTCAAAACACAGCCACACCTTTCTTATAGCGGTCCAGTCCTCAAGTATGTCCAGGTCTTGCAACATGTAAACAATGTACGGTCGTGTGAGCAGATAAGGAAGGACGATCAAATATCAACTACAGCAAATCTAGATCTAACGAATCAGACAAAACTGGCCCAGAGGTATTGATCACATCAGTGAACCAATACTAATCAATAAGTATCTACGCAGAGCCTTTCAGAGGCTCCTCATTACTTCACTGGCAGATACTATGGAAATATCCATCAGGCTGGACTGCGGTCAGTTCAGTACATTTAAATTTGTAATTAATTTGTTTGAATAAGACTAATTAATTTAAATAAATACAACTTTAAATATATATATATATATAATTTTATTTTTATAATCTTAATAGCTCTAAAAGGAAGGATATCTGACACAACAACAGGCTTCTTCTTCTTTCCAGGGCAGAAGGGATCTTTCTTTTTATTGGTCCTTGCCTGCAAGCCATCGTTCCACAGTTCTGGGGTAGAAAAAAAGCAGGATGAATATGAAATAATATTAATAACAGAATAATAAAAATAAAATCAGGAATTTAAGAACCGAAAATAACAAGAAGGCTATCATTCCGATTTCATGTCATAGTGTTGAGTTAGAACCTCTTAATAATGAGTCTGTATTTCAGGATAACGAGTTGGTATGTCATAATTCTGACTTAAAATCTGAGATGTTATGACACTGCACATCATTATTATGAGGTACTAAGCCACTACTATGAGGAGCTGTCAGTCATGAGTTTAATATAAAGTTCTGGAATATAATATAATAAGTCTCAACTGAGTGTGAATCTCAATACTAGTTTAGTAACTCAATAATGAGTTAATATTTCACAGTAACGAGTCAGTACGTCATAATTCTGGCTTATTTCCAGATCTTATAGTACAGCACATCACTGTTATGAGATGCTAAGTCACTGTTATGAAGTGCTTTAAATAATCAGTATCTCAAAAATCATAATATAATGAGTTACAATAACAAAGGTTAGTTTGTATCTTACAGGAATGAGTTACTATCAGAAATTAATTAGTATCTCATATAAAATGAATGGTTCATAAAGATGAGTTAATGTCTCAATTATGAGTCTATCTGTTTGTCTGTCTGTGTATCTATCTATCAAACTGTCTATCTATCTATCTCAGTCTATCTATCTATCTATCTGTCTCTGTCTGTCTCAGTCTACCTATCTCTGTCTATCTCTTATATAGATAGATAGATAGATAGATAGATAGATAGTCAGTCTATCTATCTATCTATCTATCTATCTATATAAGAGATAGACTGAGAGATAGATAGACTGAGACAGACAGACATAGATAGATAGATAGATAGATAGATAGACTGACTATCTATCTATCTATCTATCTATCTATCTATCTATCATAATACTTAGCTAATTAATATAACAATGGGCTGGTATGCAAAAATCTTGGCTTTAAGATTTTATTGAATAGCTTATCATTATTATGGGATGCCAAAGCACGATTAAGAGGTACTTTAAATAAATTAGTATCTCAATAATATCATAATAATGAGTTAGTATATCAAAGATGAGTTTGTGTCTCATAGCAATAAGTTACAAACAAAAATGAATTAGCCTTTCATTACATAACCATGAGTCTCAATAATATCAGTAATATATAACATATCAATCATGAAATCAATAATAAATAATAAATAATTCATAATTAACCAGTTAGAACCCTAATGCTAATTTAGTAGCTCATAACACTTATGCTAACACTTCATGAGCTAGCATGTCATCATCTTGAGTTTTAATCTCGGATCAGTGTCGGACTCTCGTCACTGTTTACACGTACTTCAGAATGATGTCAGTTACAGTAAGGCAGTGTGTTATGAATCAGCCTGTATGCGCTAGTTAAGCGTCAGGAAGGAGCTTCCACAGATCACAGTGTGAGAAGTAGAGAGAGAAAGGTGTGACCGAGGCCTCATTCCTACCTGACGTGATGTCGATACTGTGCCTGTGCTCCTCCAGCCGTCTGATCTTTTCCTCCAGTTCGCTCTGAACCGTGTCAAACAGCAGGAGCTTCTCACTCTGCCAGAGAGGGACACCACAGGGTCACCAAACCAGGCTCACCAGAGCAGGGAGATGTCTGGAGAGCAGCCATGTGACCTACCCATTCATCTTCATAACTCTATGGCCACAGCTGTAATTATGTTTATGTGTATTCATCTAAATACAAACACACTTTCTATCCAGATAAACGGCCTGGGCTGTAACGATACAGTGACCTTGTCTTCCATTCTTTGTGTTTCCCCATGCCCCCCCGTGTTCTTTTTATACTGTAGTGCCCAAATTTCCCATGGAAGAGGAATGAAATCCATACACCCATCTACAGTAGGCCCATACGGTTCTAGGCTTTCGGGGTTCTCTGACCAATAAAAGGCATGGTAGTCATTTTTGATATATTTGATTATCTAGATCACTAAGCTTTGGTTCGGAGCTACAGGAGAACGTTCTCTCTGGGGTGTGTAGGCACACACAGCTGAGCGAGCTCTCCCATTGGTCAGGAATTGGAGCTGGACTGAAGGTCTCAACGCGTCAGATTACCTTCCGAGACCATTAAGAAGTACCTGGGGAACCAGCCAATCACACTTCGACACCGGGCTGCAACAAAGGCCTATCCTGACGGTCCAATAATCCGTTGATTATTAAAACGATTAATCGATTATTCGGATGATTAAAAAGCTAAATCACTTTTAAGCAAGTAAATAAAATCCACCTGAATTGAAATTTCGACCGTGCATTCTTCTTCAGTCTACACATCTACACTGCACAGTCACAAGACCTTCCTGGAATGAGGTCACCAACTGACTGATTATTAAATTAATTAGCAACTAATTGAGACATTTTCAGTCGATTAATCGCTGCAACACTACTTGGATACCGTGAGTATATGTCTTTCTAGTCCTCCTGGAGATTCTAGAACCTTCACTGCCTGTTAACCGGGTTCCGTTCTGGTAGGTGCACCTCATTTTGAGCCGCTTGGTGCATTTCCAGCAAAAACAAGTGCACTCGGAACACAGAACCAAGGAACAGCAGGTTCCTCTGTATGAACTGTGATGACACCATGGGCGTGTCAGTTGTCGAGGACTGAGAAGGCAACAACAGCGACACCCAGTGGTCTGCTGGAGAAGCTCAAGCAGTGGTGTTCTGGTTCGTTGTTAGGAACGTGGAACAGCAGCAGCAGCTCCATGTCAGGACCCTATACTGAGAGACTCGCCGGAACACTGATACACACAAGATCACATGATCACGTCTGTTACAGGATTCGGATCATACGGATCCACTTTAACAAGCTTCTGTGTTTAATCTGAAACACATGGCACATGGATCATACCTCCCAGTGCTGACTCGCTGCCTGCATCTCACAGTCATACTTATTCCTCACCGACTCCAAACAGAGCTCCCGGTAGATCCCTGCAAGACACACACAAAGGGCAGTGAGTTATGGCGCTCCAGGTGTTAACAGGCTTGTCCGAGTTCTTTCACGGCGCTCCGTCACAGGTAGCAACTTTATACAACAGAGCTGGGATTGGATTGGGCATGTACTGGACGAGGTTCTGGATGTAGCCACATCAGTGTTCAGAAACTCTCACATCAAAGAACTGGTCAGGTGGTCCAGAGTTGGTGGAGGCCTTCCCTGGCACAGTTCCGAGGAGAATTCCCTGTAGACTGGGATTTTATCCACTGCTGGTAGCTTCCATACACCTGCAGATTCAGCTACTTCCTTCACACCATGGTCTTTGGCCACGCCCACATGCAGTCCCACCTTTTAGCCAATCATTAACATCTGCTCTGGAGCCATTTTCCACACATGGAACGAGACATGGATGGGGCTGCCCACTGCTGATCACTGCCCCCTAGTGTGTTCGTTTCACTTCAGGGATGGGTTAAATGTGGAAGACAAGTTCCTATGGCCCTAAACTCTCTACTCAGAGAATGCCTGGCCTGAGTCTATATAACGAGGGGTTCTGGTGCAGAGGGTCTTTGATGTACAGATGAAACAGGCCTGATCCAGTTCAGCTGCTGGCTTGTTACACTCTATCTGTTCCCCTAATTAACAGAACTGTGCCCATCTCTGTTGAGCACGCCCTTATAAGCCATGCGTCAGCTTCATTACATGTACCCGGGAGGGAGCGGAGCCCCGTGATCTGTATGATCATCCTCACTCATGACTGAACCAGTCCTAACAAGACTTCATTCTCGAGGATTAGTGCCGTTAGGAATGCTGCACTGCTAGATGTCTGTGGTTTAGAGGTGGCCACAGGCACACAGCTTATGAATACACGGACGCAACTGGAACATGGGCATGTCAAGACAGTACAGGGATCCATCAGTTGCCCTGGCAACAAAATAAAGAACATCACATTATACAGATACTGGCCGACTGATACAGCCATGAGGACAATCAATCATTTCTGAAGGTGGAGGAATGTCATCACTGTAATGGGCCTCTCCTGGCATAGTCTGTCTCTGTAACGATCCTCTTACAGCAGAGTAGATCACTGTAAAGTTCCTCTTACAGCAGAGTAGATCACTGTAAAGTTCCTCTTACAGCAGAGTAGATCACTGTAATGGTCCTCTTACAGCAGAGTGGATCACTGTAACAATCCTCTTACAGCAGAGTGGATCACTGAAACAGTCCTCTTACAGCAGAGTCGATCACTGTAATGATCCTCTTACAGCAGAGTCAATCACTGTAACGATCCTCTTACAGCAGAGTAGATCACTGTAAAGTTCCTCTTACAGCAGAGTAGATCACTGTAATGGTCCTCTTACAGCAGAGTGGATCACTGTAACAATCCTCTTACAGCAGAGTGGATCACTGTAAAGTTCCTCTTACAGCAGAGTGGATCACTGTAACAATCCTCTTACAGCAGAGTGGATCACTGTAACAGTCCTCTTACAGCAGAGTGGATCACTGTAATGATCCTCTTACAGCAGAGTCGATCACTGTAATGATCCTCTTACCGCAGAGTCGATCACTGTAATGGTCCTCTTACAGCAAAGTCGGTCACTGTAATGATCATCTTACAGCAGAGTGGATCACTGTAAAGGTCCTCTTACAGCAGACTAAATCACTGTAATGGTCCTCTTACAGCAGAGTCGATCACTGTAATGGTCCTCTTACAGCAGAGTCGATCACTGTAATGGTCCTCTTACAGCGGAGTGGATCACCGTAATGGTCCTCTTACAGCAGAGTGGATCACTGTAACGGTCCTCTTACAGG
The DNA here is from genome assembly GCA_024036415.1 of Prochilodus magdalenae. Lineage (NCBI taxonomy): Eukaryota > Metazoa > Chordata > Actinopteri > Characiformes > Prochilodontidae > Prochilodus > Prochilodus magdalenae. Next base: position 23,921 of record JAMWET010005824.1, read on the forward strand.
AGAGTCGATCACTGTAATGGCTCATATCTCCCCCCTTTAGAACCTGCACTGACTGTCTGGATCTTTTAGAACACAGTTTAAAGTTCTGCTGCTGGTTTCTAAAGCTCTAAATAATCTAGCACCTTCTTACATCACAGAACGTCTCTCTGTTCATGTTCCATCTCAGATCTGCAGTAGCCGGCTAGTAGTAGTAAGGTACATTTCTAATCATCATTAATACGGAACTGAGTAATGGAGTTCTAGTTCTAGTTCCAGTTCTAACATCTGTACTCACGCGCTTTCAGCCGACACGTTCTAAGGCGACTGATTATGATTATGCTTCAGACTCCAGAACCGATTTGCAGCCTATATAAAACATCAGCAGAGCTCAGTGATACAACACTCAGCGAAAAGAAGGTTCCGTCATTAGAAACTCACCAGCCACTTTCGTGCGGATCTGCATGTTCTCCTGGAGGTTTGCGAGGGGTTCTAGATACTCTGGAGCGCTGCCAGCTTTCACCTCCTGCAGTTTGAGGTCCACTTGGTTAAGCCTCTCCTTGTACAACCTGAGAAGGTTTCATGATAAGGTCATTCAAGCCCCCAAACGTGCTAGCAGATCATTTTACAGAGTGTCCTATATGGACAGTGGAACTGACAGAATGCACCAAAACGGTTCTGCACTCTAGAACTAGATGGTTCCTCAAGGCCTGTTCTGTCGGGGCTGCTTGTTGATGTGCAGTATAGTGACTTCCTTCTGCTAAAAAAGCTGCACCCAATAAGACAAAGTGGCAGCGTGTGCACTTTAGTGTGTTCTAATGTTCTAAGAGGCACTATGGTTCTACTTGTTCATGAGAAGAACCTGAACAGATAAAGCATCTGCTCTGTCTGAACAGAACCTCATTATCTCTAAACAGGTTTGTTCAGCAGGAACGTTTATCACATGCTAAAGAGCAGCTCCTTCTTTAAATCAAGAATAAAAACTATATCATTCCAATCAGGGCTGCAGCGATTAATCGGATTAGTCGACTAAAACCGGCGATTAATTTAATAGTCGATGAGATGGTGATGTCATTACTTCCACAGCGATTAATCGGATTAGTCAACTAAAATCGGCGATTAATATAATAGTCGATGATTTGGTGAAGTCATTACCTCCATAGCGATTAATCAGATTAGTCGACTAAAATCGGCAATTAATTTAATAGTCGACGAGTTGGTGAAGTCATTACCACCATAGCGATTAATCGGATTAGTCAACTAAAATCGGTGATTAATTTAATAGTGGATGAGTTGGTGACGTCATTACTTCCATAGTGATTAATCGGATTAGTTGACTAAAATTGGCGATTAATTTAATAGTCGATGAGTTGGGGATATAATTTCCTCCATATCAGTAAAGACCTGCGATGGTAGAATTTAACTGCAGTGTACAGTGTAAACAGACAGCAGAATGCACAGAATGTGCTGCTTAAATTTTACAACATTTAATTTTAAATTAGTTTATTTATTTACACAATTAGGGGATTTTTAAATTATTTTCATTTTGTATTTATTTATTTTTATATTTTAATTTATTACTGCTATTTTGTACACCCTGGACAGTTTCAGGAAAAAGAAATTCAGCAAATTTGAATATTCGAATAATCGAATCAAAAATATCCGATTAGTTGTTTCAGTAACAGATCATTGTAATAGAACAGGCCACACTGTGCTTACGAATTACAGAGCATCTACCATCCTTACGGTACGTACTGGTCCTTCAGGTCAGTGAACTGCTTCTCCAGACTGGTCATCTCATCCAGGCACTCCATCCGTCTCCTTTCGCAGTCTTCATCGTCCATCTCTGGAAACGGGAACACACATCTCCACATCAGGACTGAACACGCTCTGGACTACAGCCTGTCAGAGAACCACGCTGTTCTGTCAGAACAGCTGGAACGCCCAGTTAACCGGAGAGATCTAGTCTCTCTACACCGCTAACAAACACGGTTCTTCAGTTAACGGACTGGTTCTATGTAGAACCACAAGTTTTATACAGAGCCATTTCATGCTCACATGGTTCTTTGCATGGTGCAAATAGTTCTGACAGAGAGGGTGATGTTTAATGTTCTACGCAAAACCTTTTTGAAGGCGGTTCTATACAGCACCAGAAAAGCGTTCTACACTTTTGAAAAAGACAGGTCTTCAAGGGTTCAAGGGGAATTCTGATATTTAGAACCATGTTCCAAGGGTTCTTTGCCCGGTAAAATGGTTCTTCAGATTGCTGTATATGGTTCTACAGAGAACATTTTGAATACAGTTCTATATAGTCACTAAAATGGTTCTCCACTTATGAAAAGATTGCTCTGCAAGGGTTCTTTAGTAAAGGGAATGGTCTCGTTTAGAACCATACACCATTTCATGCTTAAATGGTGCTCGTCACACTCGTTGACAGAGAATGTGCCGTACAAGGTTCTACACAGAACCTTTCTGAAAATGGTTCCATATAGCACCGGAAAAGGGTCTGCACGTCACATTTCAGACGTTCTTTTCATGGTGAAATTGTTCTTCGTATTGATGGAGAACATGTTGGATATGGTTCTACAAAAAATATTTTTGAAAAAGGTTCTATATAGTACCAAAAAGGTTCTGTACTCTTAAGCAAGATGGTTCTTAAGTAAGTGAAATGGTTATATTTAGTGCCATGTTACGCTTCAGTGGTTCTCCGCATGATGAAACGGTTATTCAGACTGATGTTCTACATGGGCCTACACAGAACAATTCTGAAAACTGTTATGGCCCCCAAACGGGTTCTGTGCTCTTAAACAAGAGGGTTCTTCAAGGGTTATTTAGTAAGAGGAATGATTATATTTAGAACCATGTGTCATGTTACACCTATGAGGTTCAGACTGATGTTCTATATGGTTCTACACAGAACCGTTTCTATATAGCCTCAAAAAGGGTTCTGCACTCTAAAGCAAGATGGTTCTGCGTGGGTTCTTTAGTAAAGAAGGTGCCATGTTTACCAGTGCTTTAAATGGTTCTTAGCACGGTAAAGGGGTTCTTGTGTTACCTACACAGCACCACAAAGGGTTCCACTACTGTTACATGTCAGGCTGTAATAACAGTAGAGCTCAACACATTCTCCATCATGGTGCAAAGAACCTTCTGCAAAGCTGCACCATTTAAGGTGGAACGGGAAACTAAGGTTCCACTTACAAGTAACCTTTGCGCATTTTAAGGTGGAATGAGAAATTCAGGGGCAACTTATAGTGTAACTGCTGCACCATTTAAGGTGGAACGAGAAATGAAGGTGCCAGAGTGTAACCGCTGCACCATTTAAGGTGGAACGGGAAACCAAGGCGCCACTTACAAGTAACCTTTGCGCATTTTAAGGTGGAATGAGAAATTCAGGGCAACTTATAGTGTAACTGCTGCATCATTTAAGGTGGAATAAGAAATTTAGCCACCACTTGGAATGTAACTGAAAATGTAACAAGAAATTAGGGTGTCAGAAAGTAACTGCTGCACCATTTAAGGTGGAACGGGAAACTAAGGTGCCACATACAAGTAACCTTTGCGCATATTAAGGTGGAATAGGAAATTATGGGGCAACGTAGTAAGTAACTGCTGCACCGTTTAAGGTGGAACGTGATATCCATGTGCCTGAAGGTAACTGCAGCACCATTTAAGGCGGAACGAGGAATTCAACCAATACTTACAACGCAACTGCTGCACCGTTTAAGGTGGAACGAAACATTCATGTGCCAGAAGGTAACTGTTGCACCATTTAAGGTGGAAGGGGAAATCAGGGCGCCACATAGAAAGTAACTGGAGCACCATTTAAGGTGGAACGGGAAACTAAGGCACCACTTACAAGTAACCTTTGCAAATGTTAAGGTGGAATACGAAATTATGGGGCAACTTAGTAAGTAACTGCTGCACCATTTAAGGTGGAACGTGAAAATTCAGGTGCCGCTTGCAATGTTATTGCTGCGCATTTTAAGGTGGAACGGGAAATTCGAATGAGAAGCCAACGTCATCCTGACAGCATAACAGCACCACCTCCTACAGAGCGCAGTTAAGGACTTGTTGTGTGCACGGCCTGATCTAGAACATCAGAGGCTAGTATTGACCTGAAGTGTCTCCATCTTCAGACGCAGTGGAGCTCACTGTGTCCTCCTCGTCTGAACTGCTGCCTTCTTGCTCGGGAAAGTCCACGTCCATGTCCTCGTGGTTGGACTCTTTTCTGTCTCGAGAATGAACCGGCATTATTCGTGTGTTAAACGGCGACCGCTCAGCTCGAGCTCAGGGAACAAGCCTGCCCGAAACCCGGGGCAGAGCAGGGTAAACAACCGGCTACCCCGAAAACACAGCCCTCACGTTCCAGTCACGGCCACGTGGATGACCAATCATATGGCCCACTGGGCATTATTCATGAGGCGTGCGTTTTCATTGGTCCAGGCCTGCACCGAGGGATGATGGGAACTGTAGTTCTTATCCAAACCCAACGATTTGTGACGCTGTTCCTGGAAGTGGCCAGCAGGGGGCGATAGCGCTGCATCCCTCTGTTCTGATGAGCTGAAATCAAATCAGTTTCTATTCATTTTAATTGAGAAGGTTCTAGTTTGATCGATAAGTTTAAACATGACACAGAGATAGACACCTCGGTGATCTGAACGTGTGTAAGGTCGGTGTGTCTGCATGCTGGTGAGGTCTGCACTTGCTGAGTCATGTAGAGGAACACAATATGGGGGAAAAGTCACTACTGCCACTGAACGGAGCTTACTTCACCCCCTCACCGCAACAGCCTCGACCCCACAGGGAAACTTCACCAGATTTCCAAACGCAGTGATGAAATGGTGTGTGGTTGGATGTGAAAGGTTTACTATAGAGATGAATCTGTATGGTGGTGGTGGCAGGAACAAGCATGAAGAAATTTTACTATCAATATCCTGCACGTGATTCCGCCTGAGCTAGCATACGGAATGTTTCTGTTTTGCTGCACAACACTATAAAAAAATCCCACCATTAAAAAATCATTATTATATGAATTGCCATGCTCTTATTTTGAGATGCTAAGTCATTTTTTGGATATATTTTTTTATTGTTTTCAGATACAAAGTCATTATTTTTGAGATGCTAAGTCGTTATTTGAGATACAGATTATTATTTTGAGACACCAGGTCATCTTTTGGAGATATTTTCTTCTAGTTTTCGGATACTAAACCAATATTTTGAGATATAAAGTCATTATTTTTTAAATGCTAAGTTGCTATTTTCATCTGTCAGTCTTTATTTTGTGGTACAAGGCCATTGTTTTGCAGTGCAGTGTTATGAATTTCAGATGTTAGGTCATTATTTTAAGACGCCAGGTCATTATTTGGAGATATTATCTTATTATCTTATTAATTTCAGATACTTAGTCATTATTTTGATATACTAAGTTGTTATTTTGAGATACTAGCTCGATATTTTTACATGCTAAGTCGTTATTACGAGATGCTATGTTGATGTTTTAAGATGCCAAGTCATTTACTTGAGATCCTAAGTCATTCAGTTTGAGATGCTAAGTCATTCAGTTTGAGATGCTAAGTCATTCAGTTTGAGATGCTAAGTCGTTCAGTTTGAGATGCTAAGTCATTCAGTTTGAGATGCTAAGTCGTTCAGTTTGAGATGCTAAGTCATTCAGTTTGAGATGCTATGTTATTCAGATTGAGATGCTAAGTCGTTCAGTTTTAGATGCTATGTTATTCAGTTTGAGATGCTAAGTGGTTCAGTTTAAGATGCTATGTTATTCAGTTTAAGATGCTAAATCATTCAGTTTGAGATGCTAAGTCGTTCAGTTTGAGATGCTAAGTCATTCAGTTTGAGATGCTAAGTCATTCAGTTTGAGATGCTAAGTCATTCAGTTTGAGATGCTATGTTATTCAGTTTGAGATGCTAAATCGTTCAGTTTGAGATGCTATGTCATTATTATTAGATAGTAAGTCATTATTTTGAGAAGCTAAGTTGTTAATCCTGAGATATGAAGTCAAGTACATGTAACTAGTTACCACCCACCCTGGTCTTATACCGTGTGACCTGTTAGCCGATGGGTTAATGTTATAGGCTGGCTAGCAGGAGTGTTAGAACATATCGATACACTGGAGTACCGCAACACTGTGTGATCACTTTGTGATTCTGTATTGATTAACAATCACACCGTGTTGATTATTAATAAGCAGTTTGAAGTTAAGGTGGGGGAGACTGTGGATCATTCAGTGCTGTGTTTAAAACCGCCACCACTAGAGGACAGTGTTGTCTTGACTTCCACCCAACATGTGCAAGTAGCGTAACGCCGCTAACGTTAGCATGACGTCTATTACACTATGATAATAAAACACACAGTATATCAGCTTGTGTACTGTGTCGCAAAATACCGAATCATATCTCCGGTGTCATGACATTTATCATACCGCCAGCCCCACAAGCACGGGCTATAAGCACTATGAACACTCTACAGAAGCTCCATAGCATCATTAACACCATCTACACGCTCAGAAATGATCCTGGTCTTCTGAAAACACAGAGGCAGCGGTTCAGGTGCTGAACTGCACAGCCGGCCTTGCTACTGTAAGGTCTTTGGGGAGTCTAACACGGTAGCATCGGATCAGACCACCCCTCTAATAGTTCCTCTAACCTTCACGGCTATTACCGAGATATGACTCAGACAGTCCGGGCTGACTACATTCTGGAAAACAGTCTGGTGAAGGTGTGTAATCTCTGAATTCCTGTCATTTGCATCGAGTGAACCAGAAGACGGTAGATCTGAGCAGAGCTTTCACGTTACCGCCGGCTCAAGCCCACTCAGAGCTCCCGGTCCGCCTGCTGCAGCTCCTCCAGAACCTGGTTGGGAACATGCTCTGAGCTCAGTAGTAGTTGAATCAGCAGCCTTCTGAGTCTTTCTCTTGGTGTGTGCCCTTATTGGCTGGGTCCCATGGTCGGGCTCAAGGCTTCAGGAGGCCTACGGCTAGCGTGTTTAGCGATGCTAATGCAGTTCAGTCTATGAACAGTGCACAGGGAACCGTGAGTCATACAGTGTCTGTTAGAGATTACTGAACATCTGAGCGAGGTTCGAGATGAGTGGGGATGAGTCGGGTCTGGGTAGTAAGCTTCCCCATGTTAGCCTAGTAGCTCCAGCGAACTCACAGACTGAGCATGTATCGGCTGATGGTCGCTCTCTAGACTGTGCTCTAGTAGGTTTTGGCTGGGACTGTTCTGACAGTTCCTCTGTATTCTTCTTTCTAGGTATCAGCACTTTCATAACCCCAAAATGACATTCCACCCCCGAAAGGAGGACATCGTGTGTTATATAGGCCATAACCTAACCTATATAACACATACGTGAGGCTTTGCTCACCTAGCTGGCTGGAATGGAGGACATTCGTGAGTCAGACGGGAGCATACTGATTGACTAGCATTTAGAGAGCTGACCTGCGGTTAGCCGCTAGGCGAGCGATGTCACATGACCTTGCTAAACCAGTGAAATCCAAGAACATGAGCTAATGGCACACTTAATATTGTTGGCGAGTGCACATTTTAAAAAGAGGACCAATAGGTGTCCGTCCAGGTACTGCACCGGCCAGAGGACTGGGCTTTGAAAAACTGCGTCCAGCCTTAACCGGACGCTTAGCCGCCCTATCGCTGACCCTTGTTCAGTCAGCCTCTGAGCTCAGGGCGAGTACTAGCTAGGAAACATTGTCAGATGGAACTGTGAGCACGGCTGGAGTCGCTCTGGATAAGAGCCTCTGATGATTCCATATGACCTCAGTACACTGTTCCCCATAGAACCATCCCAATAGGTTCTCTATCAGAGTGAGAGATGGAGTTCATGATCAGTGCCAGATGCAGGTGGCTCTGCCTTGGTTCTATCAATGTCTGATCTTCACATCACATGACTGTGGGAGTGTATCATGGCTCATCCGGCTGGAGAAGGTTATCTCTAGAGTCAGGACTTCCACAGTCAGACAGACTGGGTGCACATGGAGGGCACTCAGGGTTGGGGAAGTCCAGTCCGGGAGGGCCAGAGTCCAGCGCCGTTGGGTGATTTTCTTCCTCTAAGACTCACTGGACTTCCCCACCTCTGACGTAGCGCACTAGAGAACCGAGGAGCTCGGAATCCGTGGTGTAAGCTAAGCGATTATTGGAAAGCTGTAATTAAAGATGAAGTGATGTTAAAATGAAAGAGCGGTACACGGAACCGGACTGTGGTCTGTAGATCCCTTACTGAGAGCCGTATGGGGACGGTGCGGTCAGAAACCTACATCTACATAAGAGACACCTTCAGAGTCGTCCAGCTCGTACTCTTCACTCAGCAGCCCAGGTCCTGCCGCCAGGCCGGAGACCGGACGTTCCTATGACCAGGACACATGGTTCTAAAACATCTTTCAAACCATTAGCTAGAACAAAACCTAATTTTACTGAATTCTTTTAGAGTAAGAATGAGTCCCCCCCACCACACACTCACACACGTTTTTTATTTTTTATTCCAAAAAAAAACAGGTTCTTTAAGGGTTCTCCAGTAAAGACCGTGGCTATTTAAAGAACCACAAACTCTTTATTTTAATTGCATGGAATGGTTTTAGCTAATGGTTCTATGACATTCATGACCTGATGAATGGTTTTTAGTAGAGCCAGGGGTACCATGTGACACCTATCTTATATACGGTTCCTCAAAAAAATAAACGGTACACTTTCAAGGGTATGGGTTCTTTATTAAGGATAATGATTCTGGGTAGAGCCAGGGGTTCTATGTAGAACCACCTCATCTTTTTTTTTTCTTGGCATGGGGAAACGGTTCCTTTAGTGTGGTGTAATGTATAACATGGTACACTCTGAAAGAAGATGGTTCTGTATGGGTTCTTTATTGAGGATAATGATTCTGGGTAGAGCCAGGGGTTCTATGTAGAACCACCTCATCTTTATTTTTCTTGGCATGGGGAAACGGTTCCTTTAGTGTGGTGTAATGTATAACATGGTACACTCTGAAAGAAGATGGTTCTTTACAGGTTCTTCAGTAAAGACAGTGGCTAGATAAAGAACCGTGAATGCCCAAAGACCCATTTGCATGCTTAAATGGTTCTATGCATAATGAAATGGTTCTCACAATCTGGTATAATGTCCTGAGTGAAGATAGTGGTTCTGTATAGAGCCATGAATCCTATGGAGAACCGTGTCGTGCTTAAATAGTTCTATGCATGGTTCCTAGAATGGGCTGTAATGTAGAACATGGTACACTTACAATAATGACAAAGACTCTTTCATGTATACTGCTTTGATGAGCATGTTCTGATTCCGGTGCTAAAGGATCTCCTCTGAAATGTCACCTGCAGAACCTGCTCAGTGACGGGAAATAAAACAAGGGAGCCCATGAAGAGTGGTCTCTGATCTGGTGCAGCACTGTAAGCCATCAAAGCCTGATGACAGAGCAGGCCTCGGTGGGGCTGGTTCTATTTTGAGTAGCAGGAGTTTTGGGGACTCTGGTTTTGAGGGTGACTAGCACGTCTGGTCCAGCGTGGGCAGCCTACTCGAGCCGCTGCCTGCTGTCTGACCACAGCGTAAAGATCAGAGTGTGGGATGTGACCGTGTGTGAAGATGTGTAGACTAAACGTGCTCAGGCTGACTCAGTTTTACCCAGATGGTTTGGGACATCTGCGAAAGTCCAGTGGCGGCGCTTTGATTGATCACGCGTCTGACATGCAGCTCAGAACCACAGAACCCAGGTTTATTACTCCACACCGAGGTTCCCCCGCTCCACTGGGGCCCGCTACGACAGACGGAGCTGCACCGAGACCTTCCCTCTGGTTACTGTGTTCGCAGTTCAGTCACAACAGTGCAAGTACTATGTGGTACACTCTTAACGAAGGATGGTTCCTTAAGGGTTCTCCAGTAAAGACAGTGGCTATATACAGAACCATGATCCCCAAAGACCCATTTGCATGCTTAAATGGTTCTATGGTCTGGTAAACTGGTTCTTATGGTGGGGTATAATGTATAATGTGGTATGCACTTTAGAAATGTGGTTCTTTAAGGGTTCTTTATTAATGGTTCTTTGTAGAGACTGGAGTGCTCTGTAGAACCACTTCATCCTTAAATGTTTTTTTTGGATGGGTTAACGGTTCTTATAGTGTGATGTAATGTCCAGTGGTGGCGCTTTGATTGATCACGCGTCTGACATGCAGCTCAGAACCCAGAACCCAGGTTTATTACTACACCCAGAGGTTCTCCCGCTCCACCGGGGCCTGCTACGACAGACGGAGCTGCACCGAGACCTTCCCTCTGGTTACTGTGTTCGCAGTTCAGTCACAACAGTGCAAGTACTATGTGGTACACTCTTAACGAAGGATGGTTCCTTAAGGGTTCTCCAGTAAAGACAGTGACTATATACAGAACCATGATCCCCAAAGACCCATTTGCATGCTTAAATGGTTCTATGGTAAGGTAAACTGGTTCTTATGGTGGGGTATAATGTATAATGTGGTATGCACTTTAGAAAAGATGGTTCTTTAAGGGTTCTCCAGTAAAGACAGTGGCTATATACAGAACCATGAACCCCATTTAACCATTTTCGTGCTTCTATGGGTTCTATGCATGATGAAATGCTTTTCATACTGTGCTACAATGTGGTATAATCTGATATATTCCTAAAAAAGGTGGTTCCTTAAGGGTTCTTTATTTAAGAATAATGGTTCTTTGTAAAGCCAGGAGTTCTATGTAGAACCACTTCATCCTTAAATGTTATTTTTGCATGGGTAAACGGTTCTTATAGTGTGGTGTAAAGTATAACATGGTGCACTCTTAATGAAGGATGGTTCCTTAAGGGTTCTCCAGTAAAGACAGTGGCTATATACAGAACCATGAACCCTCCATGCTAAATGGTTCTTACAGTATAATGTAATACTTTATCAAAAAAAGGTGGTTCTTTAAGGGTTCTAACTGGTTCTAAATGGGACCAGAATGATCCACCACCCACATACTACCTGCTCTGTGGTGGTACTGTGGGGGTCCTGTGGTGGTCCTGTGGGGGTCCTGACCATTGAAGAACAGGGTAATACAGTATACAGAGAAACAGATGGGCTACAGTCTGGACCTGTACACCTACAGAGTGTCCTGTAGGGTCAGTGGAGCTGATGGAGCGGGCAGTGTAGATACAGGGTGGTGGTTATGGTTGCTATGGCTGATCAGTGTTTGTGCTGAACTGGCTGAGATATCCAAGCACCTTTCCTTCCACCGTGATTTCCCTGTTACGTGTTAGTATCAGGATGTTAGTACTTGTCGTCTCCTGCAGTCTGCTCCAAACCGGTTCCACCAATAAGAATCTAGTGTACATTCCAGAGATGACAGAACCGAGGTGTTTTCATGATTTCCACACGAGGAAAATACACAATATTACACAAACACTGCAAACACTGAGACTCCTAGTGGAGGGCTGGCTGCAGGTTCTCTGATGTCACTGATTAAGCAACTGGACTCCACAGTAACTCCAACAGGAACATATCACACTGCAGCAGTGAAAATACCTGGTCACGGTAAACTACCACAGCGGCAGCACCATACAGGCGTCCCATATCCCGTATCATCTAATATAACCCCAGTTTCAAAAGAGGTGGGCCGCTGTGTAAACAGTAAATAAACGTAAATAAACGTAAATAAACTGTAAATAAATGTAAATAAATTGTAAATAAACTGTAAATAAATGTAAATAAATTGTAAATAAACTGTAAATAAATGTAAATAAATGTAAATTAACTGTAAATAAATGTAAATAAACTGTAAATAAACATTACTGTATAAACCGTTCAGCACTGACCGTTCAGTGCCTTTCCAGATGTGTAACCTGCCCATGTCATAAGCACGACTGCAGCCCCATACCGCCAAAGATGCTGGCTTTTGAACTGTGTGCTCATAACAAGCTGGACGGCCTGTCTGCTCCTGAGTCAACAGGACATGGGCTGCATCCATAACCACCTACATCTGTACTACTCAGGAGAACGTGTGGTGTGTCCGAACCCGCAGTAGTCATAAAGCAGTGGGCGAAGGTTCCCCGGATGACATCCTGCTTCCGGTGAGACTTTCAAGTGTGCTATCCACTGGAGCTGTGGAGGCAAGATGGCGGACGTAGTACGTCCGAGGTTGCGTGGATACTACGTACTTGCGTACTGAAAGAGCCTACTGCTTCACCGGTCGGGCAGTGCGCACTGGGTTCAAGCTACTACGTACTGACTAAGTAGTACTAAAGAATGTACCTTCAGATGTACTTAAGTATGGAGAGTAACAGTACTAAAGTATGTACCTTCAGATGTACTTAAGTATGGAGAGTAACAGTACTAAAGTATGCACCTTCAGATGTACTTAAGTATGGAGAGTAACAGTACTAAAGTATGTACTTCAGATGTACTTAAGTATGGAGAGTATCAGTACTAAAGTATGTACTTCAGATGTACTTAAGTATGGAGAGTAACAGGAGCATGGTTTATTACGGCTCTAATGTTCTATTATCATTTCTGGAACAGGACTCTTCATCAGCTCAGTGTAGGTGAAGAGACTCTAGTGTCTCTCAGTCCACCAGTCTTTAATAGAAGCTCATTCATTAGTCTGACACTGACGTCTATTCACATCACCATCAGCACAGAACACTGAAGGAGAACAGGTTCCGTTAGCTAGAACCATAAAAAACTTTCTGTAAACAGGTAAAGTTTCAGTTTAAGATTTATTAACTTAGTCGCAGGTTTAGGTTTAATAAGACCTGGGTTTAAACCGGATCAGTAATGAGTCCTGCATCTGTAGGTCTCCTAAACACAAACCAGCCAAACACATGTACCATAGAGGACACAGAGTTCATATAGAGACACTCGCCAGTCAGGAGTCCATGTGGACATGTCTCTATACTGTGTCTATTCACCCTCAAACTCAGGAACGATCCATCTGATCTGTTTACTGACCCCGTCCTGCCTTACCTGCCCTCCTCCAGGTGCTCCTGGATGTGGTCCAGACCCTGAAACGGACATTTCCATGGATGCTAAGAATCCATCAGTGAGCTTGTTTCGTTTTTACATGTGTGATGATGGACAAACAGATTGTGACTCAAGGCACAGTTTATGAAACAGGTCTGTACTAAACACAGCACCACCAAGAACAAGGAGATACGATCAAGGGCTAAACTGAGTCAGAGTCAATAAACAGGCAGGGGTCAAACCAAGCAGACAATCAGACCAGGCCGAGGCACCAGAGGGAACAAACGAGAGGAGGAAACCAGAGAATAACAAACAAAGTCAAAGTCAGAGTAACACAAGATCAAACAGAGAGAGAGAGCGCTCGGCGTGCTACACTTCGCACTGAGCCCGCGGGAGAGAGAACCATTTAAACAGACAGACTAATTAACATCAGGTGACCAATCAGTATTCAGGAGACCGAGGCACGGGGTGGGAAAGGATGGACATCAGGTGGTGGGTTATGGGAAACGGAGTCCAGGAGATCCAGGAGGTGAGAGAAGAACCAGCAGGCATGACAACATGTTAGGTTAAGCCGAAAGGAGCTACAGATTTCCCAGAATGCAGTGCGGTAAACAGACTGAAATGTGGAGGAGTTAACGTGACTTCTGTGATGCAGCTTTAACCTGTGCTTGTGGACCCACGGCGATCTGTGCTCTGGAGGTGTTCTGGAGTCCGTACAGTGATTTCTGGTACAGAGCCATGCCGGTTTCTAACGCACTGCCATCTGAGGGCCCGGAGATCACGAGCTTCCGGTTTAGCCTGCTGGCCTTGTTCTTGTGTACGGGGAATTCTCCAGATTCTCAGACTGTTGATGTTTTGTGATGTAGACGGGGTGACTGTGCATGAGCTGTCTGTTATTAGTGCCACTCACCTTTCCGGCTGTGTGTCTCCCTGGTCCCGGCTGTTTGGAGATGTGTTGCTGCTATCAAGTTCATATGGCAAAGGGAAAAATGTCTGACGTGTGTTCTGTGTTCTAGTGTGAATGAAATATGGGTCTAGGAGATCTGTGGACCGGACCACCCACTTGTTCTGATCGGGAATGGTGTGCCTGTCACATGGGAAAGTACACACCCACCTACTGTAAGTCTGCTTGATTGACAGACACTGTTATACATACCTCTCAGGGCAGACATCCAAGCACAAATCCAATGTTGGTCTGACCCTCACTCATCACTTTCGCTCCATCCCTCGTTCCTCCCATAGACTCCCATTCATTTTCACCCCCATTCAAACCCTAGAGTCCCCTATAACCTACAGCCACCAAACTGCATGAACACTCACTCAGGACAGGTCCCCAATCTCTAATCCACAGCCATACTGACCCGTACTCCTCTATGTGTCGTTCATTCATCCCTCATTTGTCCCATAGACTCCCATTCACTGCATGTTCTTAAGAGGAACTCCATAAAACCCACTTACGTAGTTTTCATGAAGGTTCTGTTCACATACCAACATTCTGAGAACATGGTTTAAGGACACGCCATAAATCTGATGTAGACTTTTTCAAAGGGACCCATTTAGAACCGTGAGTTCTACAGAGAACCATTTCATGCTTAAACTGTTCCTTTGGCTGGTCATAAGGTTCTTCAGGTCGCTCGAGATTCTATTACATGTGGTCCTCACCATCTAAATAACCTGGACTCTGGTGCGGCCGGTCCATTGTTCTGAGAACACCAGCAGCTTTTCCTTTACATGTGCTCCTAAAAGAAGATGGTTCTGCGAGTTCATAAGATAGTGGTTCCATATAGAACTATGGACACTTAATGTTCTTCCCATGGCAATGTTGATGGAGAATGTGTGCTATGTGGTTCTATATAGCACCAAGGTTGACATTAGAACAGCAGCAGAACCTTTTATTATATTATACAGAACCATTTGCAAAAGGTTCTACAGATAGCAAAATTGTTCTGGACCAGATTTGGCCCACGTTCCCCATTTCCATCTGGCCCACATGCCGCAAGGATTGGCGGCACTTGGGCAGGCCGCTCCTGGTTGCAAGATGTGGGTCACACATTCACCAGATTAGAACCACACCTCAAAACTAGGTAGCACTGCATCTGCGCCAGAAGTGGGCCAGATCTGTGGGTCATATGAGTTCTTATATATATATGGGCCACTTTTGGCTCACATGCAGTTTGCCACTAGGCAGCACTGCCGTATCTGTGCCAGAACTGGACCAGAACTATTTTGGGCTATGTGGGCCACATGCATATTTTGAATATGTGGGCCACTTTTGGATCATCATATCGCAGCATTGCAGTATCTGTGCCAGAGGTGGGCCAGATCTGTTTTGGAACATGTGGGCCATATGAGCTGTTCTATATGTGGGTCACACATGCAGATTGCCAATAGGCAGAGCTGCCACATTTGTGCCAGGAGTGTACCAGATCTGTTTTGGAACATGTGGGCCACTTTTGGCATTTATACAGTGTGCCACTAGGCAGCCCTACTGTACCTGTGCCAGGAGTGGGCCAGATCTGTTTTGGAACATGTGGGCCACATGAGGTTTCATATATGTGGGCCACTTTTGGCTCATCGTACAGTGTGCCACTATGCAGCACTGCCCTGTCTGTGCCAAGGGTGGACCAGATCTATTTTGGGCTATGTGGGCCACATGGATGTTTTAAATATGCGGGCCACTTTTGGATCATCATATTGCAGCATTGCCGTATCTGTGCCAGAGGTGGGCCAGATCTGTATTGGAACATGTGGTCCATATGAGCTGTTCTATATGTGGGTCACACATGCAGATTGCCAATAGGCAGAGCTGCCACATCTGTGCCAGGGGTGGACCAGATCTGTGGGTCTATACAGAACCGTTTGGTGCAAATCAATCTAAAGAACAATGTCCCCATGCAAAGAACCACAGAGGCATGCACATGGTTCTTTGACTGTCCTTAGTAGAGAACCCTTGAAGCTCCATCTTGTTTTCAGAGTTCTACAGACTAGGATGACACTCCTTTAAACCAGCTCAGCAGTTTTCCAAAAGCAGGTTTACTGAGCAGGTTGAGAGAACCGGTCAGCCACTAAACCAGCCGGAACCCCCTGGTATGTGGGTCGAAAGGTAGATGTGAAAAAGAATGTCACGCAACGTTCCCTCTTCTCTTCCTACTCGTCCTCTGACGTGCTCTTCAAAGAATGTTCGGAATTCCCGGGCACCCTCGCGGATCTCCTGCCTGATCAGCCGGCCTGCAGGAAGGTGTCATGCAGACTTGCTTCAGCTACAAGAGGAAGGCGCTGTTACGTCACTCGGCCGGGTGTGAGCGCTGTGTGTCACAGTATCGCTGGCTGAGTGTTGCTGGAGACCGTTGCCATAGCGAGGGCCCTCCTCTCCAGTGTAAACACAGACTGAGTGGTTTCCAGATCAAATGTCACCAGCAGACAGGTAGCGCAGGCCGTCTCACGCAAAACCCATTGTACTTGCATAAGAGGAGTTTCCCTCCCGAGGTTTCTATTCTCTCCTTTTCAGCACGCCTGCTCTGGGTACGGTCGAGAGACACCCCCCACACACATGCCCCCAGAGCGCTCTCTCTTTCATTCTGCGTACTGTAAAGCCCGGGACGGCTGAAAAGGTTCTCCACTGGCACCATATTCATATCGGTCCGACATGCAGTGCTGTGCAAAAGTCAGAGACCAGCCTTCACAGGGTTCACAGGGTTCTACTTCCAGTGGGGGGGAAACAGAACCGGGATTATTATACAAATGATGGTTCTATGTAAAACCAGGGAGAACAGGCACGTACAGGGTTCTGTAAGGCACCATACACGGTTCTTCTACCGTTACAAGCATTAGATAACAACAGCAAAATCCACTCGGTGCTAGCCTTAGGTTAACCCAGATAGAACCATAGTGGGGGGCAGTAGGTACACTTGCCCCGAGCGGTGGGCAGCCCTATCCACATCACCCAGAGAGCAGCAGGGGTTAGGTGCCTTGCTCAGGGGCACTTCTAGCGTGTCAGTCTGGGCTGGTTCACTAACGTCCAGTCCATGACTGGCCCACGTCGTGTTCTCCATCAGTCTAAAGAACCATTCCATCATGGAACATCTAGATAAGCATGCATCAGTGGGTGAAATATCCCCTGGTATTCGGGCGGAGGGTCCCATGTTGGCTGGATTCTCCAGTGTTGGTGGGCCGCTAACGCGCTAACTCATTGCTGTGTGAATGTTTGATGCTCTGCAGTACGCTGGTACTACGTTGATAATTGAGATCTTAGGAACCCAGAGGAAGCTGGACCTGTTTGAACCAATGTGCAGAAGTGCCTCACACTGTGGGACGAAGGGAACCCACAGAACCTTAATTTTTGAGATATTCAAGGGGTTCTTGACTTCCCAGGACCTCCTGTATTTTGCATCTGGCATGCAAATGGTTCTTTGAGCTTTCAAGCTTCTATATAGAACTGTTATCTAGACTAAAGAACCCTGTGTAGAACCATTGTTTTCACGAGTGCACATAAACAAAGAAGCTGCTGGACAATGGACTGACCACCCCAGAGACCAGACCCTCAACACCACTGAATGTGTTTGGGGTTATTAGGATGGTGAGAAGCAGCAGAACACGCTAAACCAGGTTCTAAGACTGAACTTTGGAGGTCCATTCACCAAATTTTGAGCCATGTGGCGCATTCCCACCAAAAATAAACCGGTTCAGAACCTGGAGTTTATTCACAAATGGAACCGAGGAGTAGTAGGTTCTTCAGCGCGAACCGTGATTACATTCATGGGCATGGCAGTTGTTGTGGAAGGAGAAGGCAGCATTGGCGCCACCCAGTGTTCCGCTGGAGAACATCTTCTGCGTCTTCTTATCTCCAGTAGTTGAACAAACATCTGGAAGGACACCCCAAACACTCACAGGTAATCCATACGCTCCGCCATCTTGGTACTACTGTTTACTACCGCTGGGCAGCGCCCTCTGTTGACGCTGATGCCATATCTTCCGACGTTCCTTGGTTCCAGTATATACTGGTGTGAACGCAGACTGGTTCCCTGAATAGCCTTCAATAAGCCTGAACTGACCCAGTTCAAGCACCGGGGTTCTTTTCGGAAAGGGCTATTTGAGGAACCGAAGGCGAGTCTCCTGAAAAGAATGGACGCTGTGATGAAGTGGACACACCAAACACTCAAACATCTGGTATTATATTTAGAAGCCGAGGCTTCTGGGTAATGCTCCTGTGACATATGTTCTTTTCCTGGGGCTGGAAAAACGAGAGCGTGTACTTTGACTCCGTTTATTTACTTTTGGCTAGAACTGTGCTGAGGTACTGTACGGTGGGCGTGCATAATGGAAACCCCACATATTTTCATACCCACTGGCCACTTTATTGGAAACACCTCCCACGTGAGTGCACTGTGCAGGCTGCAGCGTCTCTGCTCCTGCAAAATGTATCAGCACCCACCCACATACCCCACTACTGTATTCAGCAGGGAAACCGGACCACCATAGGCCCACCGCTCACCAGATGTTATCTAGGTGGTGAGTGCAGCATCCACTCTGCGGCTGTAGTGCGTGTGGTGCCTCATTCACCAACATCGTCCCACGTTTTCAGAAGGTCCTGAAAACAGTACACCGTAGATTTAGGATGTGCTCTTAAATCACAGAACGGTTGGTTCTATGTGTACCTAGAACCTGTTCCCTAATAAGGACACATCCCTAATTAAATATGGCTCACCTGTGGGCTTTAGGGAAGACATGTCTCCTTGGGAACGTTTGGGAAGAGACTCTATGTGTCTTGGCCACTTCACCCCTCTCTTGTAGCTCCGCCTTGCTGGCATACGATCTGTACCCCTACCTGGTTTTGGATTTGGCCGGATCCGGAATCGCTGTTTGCCCATTCCTGGGCCTGCCGTCGGAGATTAAACCTGGTGTTTCTCTTATTTTGTCCACCCCCTGCATTATTCACACGTTCTAGCGGTGCCAGTAAACGAGAGCGGAGAGCTCTGCAGCCTTTTCTTCTTCTGCTGCTCTTTCTGCTGCACCTTGCTCTCGTTTCAGGAAACCGCACACCTGAACACGAGAGCCCCACAAGAAAGCAGGGAGGAAACCGCGGGCCAAGACTTCACATGGAACGCCGTGTGAGTTCGCCGGGCTCCATCAGGGTGCTTTTACAGGGAGTGCCCCAGAAAAGTCACCGATCACTACAAACCCCCGAGAGAGGGGCCTTCCATCTCTCTCACCTCTTTCAGCACGCTCTTCTCTTTCTTCTTTTTCCTACTGACACCATTCAGGTTCTCCAGAGACATTCTGTTCCTCGGTTCCTGTCACATGACCGACGCTGCTTTGAAGGACAAAGTTGAAAAAGCCCAGCAGGTCACAAGAACCTGTGAGTGTGTGAGTGTGAGTGGATCATCAGGTGACACCTTCTTTACCTTATTAAACCAGAAACATTATAATCATACAACACACAGCTCCCCGTATACATATATAGCATTTATAGAACTGATCTGTGTTCCTGTGCTGCTGAGATGCACAGCACTGAATATTATAGAGCACCCTATATAGAGGAGTCCTAGGCAACTGCACAAACAACCAACCAACCAACCAAACAATAAATAAATAAATAAATAAATAAATATACAACTGTTTATAACACACTCGTCTAAAACAGATACAGTCCCAACACTGGATTTAACAGCACCAGGTTAGATATTAACAACGGATCTCTAGATAGACAGACAGACAGACAGACAGACAGACAGATAGACAGACAGACAGACAGACAGACAGACAGATAGACAGATAGACAGATGGAGGTGGGGTCTAAATGTACCGAGTAGGTACATTAAGTATACATCTAGATCAGCGTGTGTGGTTTCGGGGGGTGGGGGTTTGGGTGGATGGAGCAGGTCAGTGTATTGCATTGGGCTGGGGTGGGGAGGCATGACCCTCCTTCAATATATACACTGTGGTTATGGTCTTCATATACTAAATAGGGGTAATACACTTCTATACAGTTCTATACAGTTCTATACACTTCTATACACTTCTATACGCTTCTATATACACTTCTATACAGTTCTATACACTTCTATACGCTTCTATATACACTTCTATACAGTTCTATACACTTCTATATACACTTCTATACACTTCTATACAGTTCTATATACACTTCTATACACTTCTATACACTTCTATACGCTTCTATACACTTCTATACGCTTCTATATACACTTCTATACAGTTCTATACAGTTCTATACACTTCTATACACTTCTATACGCTTCTATATACACTTCTATACAGTTCTATACACTTCTATATACACTTCTATACAGTTCTATACACTTCTATATACACTTCTATACACTTCTATACAGTTCTATACACTTCTATACGCTTCTATATACACTTCTATACAGTTCTATATACACTTCTATACAGTTCTATACACTTCTATATACACTTCTATACAGTTCTGTACAGTTCTATACAGTTTGATACACTTCTGTACACTTTTATACAGTTGTATATACTTCTATACAGTTCTATATAGTTCTATGCAGTTCTATGGACCTGGTTCATGATGTACCTTTAGACACAAACAAACAAACAAACAGACATGCTGCACTCCAGATCCTAACACTCCACTCATTCAGAGCCCTGTGTGAGGTTAAAGTGCCATATAGGCAGTTGTGCCTTCAGCTGCTGCTCTGCAGTCTCCTGAATGAGAGAGAGAGAGCTGCTCATTCATGCACCTCTGCTCTCAGGCTGGAGCTGCAGGCTGTGTAATAGGAAAATACAGATTTTCATTCTTACTTTGCGGACTTATTAGAAGGGAAATTCTGTGAATAAAACCCCGCACTGAGTTCCCCTGCTGGTCCGAGCCCGCTCAGCTCCCTCGCAGCTGGAAATCCCCCAGCAGCTCGTGCGAGTATAAAGAGGCCCTCGCGCCTCCTTCCTGCCTCAGTTCACTCCTCCCTTCCCTTCACTTCACTTCACTTCAGCTCGATCAGTGTGTGCAGCGACTGTACGGCCCGCGCCAGCTCAGCCATGGAGCACAGCATGAGCCATATGGATTATTTACAGCACATGGAGCCCAAACTTGGGAAAATGCAGCAGCAGCAGACGGAGGAGCGCTTCGACAGCGGCGTGGATTCTCTCCGAGAGGACGAATACAACAGGATCGTGGAGGAATTCGAAATGCTGGATGTGTGTAATGGATTGGTCGGGAACACGTACACGCAGGAAGCCTGGAAGCACGAAGTCACAGAGGACGGAGACACGTAGGTTTAACTTGAACTCTTTCTGGTCTTTGTGCGCTTTTGCGCATTTTTGCGCATTTATGCGCGTTTTTACGCGTTTCCCAAGCGGCTTTGCAGTTTGGCTAAGGCTACACCAAGGGCTTTTTTCCCGCCCTCCAAAGTGTGTTTAACCGTGCACAGCCTTCCCAAGCCTCTGAAGTCGCTTAGGTCGCCTTCAGGTGCTTGGTAAGGGGTTAAAAGCTTTTGAAGTTGGTGCACAAACAAAAAGCCTTGGCTGCAGTGGCGCGGCTCCGCCGCGGGGGGCGCTGCTGAGTCAGTGGGAAAGTCCCTGGCGCGCAGCCAAGCGCTCATAACGCATCAGATGGTGTCAAAGCCACAGAGGGTGGAAATAACCTGACAGAAAAAAAACTCCACTATTGCGAAACGCCCGGGTGCACTGAGTTTTCTGTGTGCCTCTGAAAGCCACTTCCTCTTGCTGGTATTCTTGTAACTCTTAGTTCTGAGTAACACCTACTCAACCTTCCCTTTCCATTTTCCAGGTACCTTCACCTTGCTGTCATACACGAGGCGGAAGATTATGCCACCCAGATCATCAAGCAGTCTTGGAATGACCCCTTTCTCAACTGGCAGAACAACCAGAGACAGGTAAAGTGGGAGCAGGTGCCCGAAGGGGCTATGCTATAATAGAAACAGACCAGCAGAACAAAAACGACGGCACCACAAACACCCGCCTCACTTCCCATTTCTCGCCTTTCCCACAGACGGCTCTTCACCTGGCCGTGATCACGGAACAGCCGCACGTCGTGGAGATGCTGCTGAAGGCCGGCTGTGACCCCTGCTTGGTGGACCAGAACGGAAACACGGCCCTCCACATCGCCTGCAAGAGGGGCTCCCTGGCCTGCTTCGCCGTGCTCACGCAGATCAACACCAAGCACCTGAGATCCATCCTCGCCTTTCCGAACTACAACGGTACGTTCACCCTCCGACTGTCCCACCATGTGACCACTATCCCAGAGTTATCACAAGAACCCACCATCATCCTCATCCTCATCCTCATGACCTCCATTCTCTATTACAGGACACACGTGCCTCCACATTGCCTCCATCTACAGCTACCTCTCAATGGTGGAGAACCTCGTCCAGCTGGGTGCTGATATTAACGCAAAGGTACGCATCCATCCCAGCATCCCGTTTTCCCGGCAACCCCACCTTTCCAACGCTTCCGATCTCTTTCTGTGGCAGCAACGACTAACCTGGTCTTCCTTATTTGTTCCAGGAGCAGTGTAGTGGCCGGACGCCCCTGCACCTGGCCGTGGACCTCCAGAACCCGGCTCTGGTGCACCAGTTAATCGCCCTGGGCGCAGACGCCAACAGCCTGACCTACGGCGGGTATGCGCCCTACCACCTGACCTTCGGCCGGCAGAACAGCGAGATCCGGGAGCACCTGTACGAGAAAACGGCCCAGGAGCTGCGGGTGCTTCCCGAGAGTGAGAACGAGGAGAGCGAAGAGGAGCTGATGTCGGATGACGAATATGTAAGTTAGACCCTTAAACCACGTTTCCATCAGACTTAGCTTCACAGCAAATACCGAATCGCTTAGAGCTAACGTCAGGAGGCTCACTGACTGATCTGGTTCCTCTGTTCTACCCCACAGCTGTACGACGACATCCAGTTCGGTGGGAAGCAGTGAAGCCTACAAGGACTACATTTCCCATATAGGAAAAGCGAAACGGCAGCTAACCCGGGTACGTGAGGCCGCGTGGAGGGGCCAGGCCCCTCCGAAAGCACCCGGTGGGACCACAGCATGTCCCGCAAAAGGGATGACCAGGCCAGAGACACGAGACTGAGGACGAGACCGGTGTCCAGCACCCCAGTGGAGCGCAGGAAGCGGCTCTTCATGGACTCCCTACAGCAAACTGTATCTGAACAGCCACTGTATGATACTGTAAAAAGAGAGAGCTCTATTTTTATACCATGTAAATATTAAATAAGACACTATTGTAAATCATGTTTATTTGTGTGTATGACATCAGCAAACAATGTTAAATTAAAAAAACAACATTCCTATGAGAATCCCGTGTCCGAGTTCTCCTTCGCTTCCCGGGTGGTGGTGATGATGGTGGGGTGGGGGACAGTCTTTCAGGGGACTCTGTGTCGAGAAGCTGGGCTCAGCTCAGCACCCTGATGGAAAAGTTGAAAGCGATGACTTGAGCTTTACGGGACGTGTGAAGTAAAGAAATTCCCTGATTACGTACTGTAGACAGTATCGTTTCCTCAGCGGAGGCCGTGAGTCATGCCGAGGTCGCTATGAATAAAATTCCTAATGTTTGTAGAGGTGGGGTC
Source organism: Prochilodus magdalenae (assembly GCA_024036415.1). NCBI lineage: Eukaryota > Metazoa > Chordata > Actinopteri > Characiformes > Prochilodontidae > Prochilodus > Prochilodus magdalenae. The sequence goes on from JAMWET010005824.1 coordinate 47,454, forward strand.
ACATGTGACTCACTGTCAGCCCAAGTTCCCCTCTGGGTTTCAAAAACGTGGAGTTTCCTTCAAAAACCTACAGCCAGCGTGTGACCGGCCGCTCGCAGGAGCCGTGACCGAGCCGCGTGAGTGTCCCTTACCGGGGGAAATGGAATAGGGCTAAAATCCGTTTCAGATATCGGGAATATTGTATTTCTGGTGTGTGTGTTTAGACGTACATACGTAAACAGAGTTTGTACTACAGCAGTTGAGCTGCGCAGGACGTGCAGGGCACAGCCTGGAGACTGTCAGAGGATCAGGCTGTTTTCCCGTGAATGTTCTCGGGATTCATGGAAGCAGGTGGTCATTCTTAGGGAAACTCCAGCGGCTTTGTTCTGGTGAAGCAGGCTATTACTCTTTAGTCCGATTCAGAGAAGCTGCTGTGCATCATCATGCCGTCACATGCTGGGAGGTGAATTCCAGCCTGAGTTCATCTCGCTCTCCCTTCTCTCTCTCTATCTCTCTCTCTCTCTTTCTCTCCCTCTCTCTCTCTCTCTCTCTCTCTCTCCCTTCTCTCTCTCTCTCTCTCTCTCCCTCTCTCTCTCTCTCCCTTCTCTCTCTCTCTCTCTCTCCCTCTCCCTCTCTCTCTCTCTCTCTCTCTCTCTCTCTCTCTCTCTCTCCCTTCTCTCTCTCCCTTCACTCTCTCTCCCTTCTCTCTCTCTCTCCCTTCTCTCTCTCTCTCTCCCTCGCTCTCTCTCTCTCTCGCTCTCCCCTCTCTCTCTCTCTCTCTCTCTCCCTTCTCCCTCTCTCCCTTCTCTCTCTCTCTCTCTCCCCTCTCTCTCTCTCTCTCTCTCTCTCCCTTCTCCCTCTCTCCTCTCTCTCTCTCTCTCTCTCTCTCTCTCCCTCTCTCTCTCCCTTCTCTCTCTCTCTCTCTCTCTCTCTCTCTCTCTCTCTCTCTTTCTCTCTCTCTCCCTTCTCTCTCTCTCTCTCTCCCTTCTCTCTCTCTCCCTTCTCTCTCTCTCTTTCTCTCTCTCTCCCTCTCTCTCTCTCGCTCTCACTCTCTTCTCTCTCCTCTCTCTCTCTCTCTCTCTCTCTCTCGCTCTCACTCCCTTCTCTCTCTCTCTCTCCCTTCTCTCTCTCTTCTCTTTCTCCCCTCTCTCTCTTTCCTTCTTCTCTCTCTACCTCTTCTCTCCCTCTTCTCGCTTTCTTTTCTCTCTTTCTCCCTCTTCTCTCTCATTCCTCTCCCTCTTCTCTCTCCCTCTTCTCTCTCTCTCCCTTTCTTCTCACTTTCTTTTTTCTCTCTCACTCTCCCTCCCTCCCTCTTTCCCTCTTCTCTCTCTCTCTTTCTCTCTCTCGCCCTCTTTCCCTTTTTCTCCTCTTCTCTCTCTCTCTCTCTCTCTCTCTCTCTCTGAGCGAGTGGTACATCAGCAGACAATAGACAGATTCCATTTTTAGACACTTTCAACACCATCATATAACACGTTACATAAACGCTGTGCTAAGTTTTCAACCTCTGTGACCTCCGCCTTAAATAAAGGGGAATTCCACCTACTTTTCTAAATTTCAAACGGCGAAGTCATGCTGAGTGCTTTGGTGTGTAATGCTCTGTTCTAAAGAATGTCAGAACTGTCCACAGTGGTGGTGAAGGTAACCAGACGTCCCCTCTAAAATCTCCCTCACAGGAAGTTCCTACATGAGGTGGTTCTGAATACGCTGCCTGATGTCTGAGACGCTGTTTATGATAGTGTGGAGAAGATCTCAGCCTTAAACTCCATTCATGGTGGAGGGATACATGCTGCAGGGCGCTGTGAGGTCAAATAGTCCCCCAAAGGAACTTAGTATTTCCAGGTTTTCCCGATTTTCATCCTCAACATTCCATACACACTCAGAAGACACGTGGAGGTTCACTGGTGGTTCTAGATAGTCAGTAAAAGGTCTATGTGTGTGTTTTAGATATGGAGAACCCTGGTTCCCATCAGCAGCACTGTACAGAGTCAGTGAGCTCATGCAGGCCACTCAGAATGACTGTTTGCATCTGAATCACTGCACTACGCAAACATTCTGGAAAACTCGGTGGACTTTCCCTTTAAGTCTGAAACACAGTGGCACAACAAAGCCACCCACCGTCAGCCAGAGCCTAAAGGAGGGCTTGTAAGGTTCAGCCAACCAAAGTATAAACATGTAACAGGGCAGATCGCGCAGGGCGATATCAGAGGTGTGTCGGCTCTGCCCTCACTTGTACAAGAGCTGGTGTTCCATGTCTCCGCACTGAGTCACAGTTCAGGACACAAGATACAGATCCGTACACCGAGTTCTGGCTCCGCAGGGGCTGATTGAACACGGCCTCCGTGTATACGCCGAACAGACGTAAACGGGGACGCAGGCCGCCGTATATGACTCTGAGGGGAATCCCTGCTGGTAGCGCTTTTATTTTCATTTCCTAAGACAGTGGAAGAGTTTTACTACAGATTCTGATAAATGAGTTACAGCTACAGCTGCTTTACAGTCTCATCACTGTACACATTAACCAGCTCGCTCCACTGGAGCTCCACTGGAGGACTTCCACAAGCACATCTCTCACATAGCCACTTCAGAGGGAGCGGAACCTCAGGGAGCTCCTTCAGCTGCCTCTGCTGCGGCAGCCATGTCCTCATCCAACACACTCACCGTCAGCAGAGCAGCTGCACCCAGAAGGAGGTGTGGGAGTGCAGGTGTGTTGGGAAGGAGGATAAAGGTGACCAGGATCAATAACTGATGATAAGTTTAGACTGATATGATCAATATTTATTGAGCTACACATACAGAAGTCTGTCTCTCAGTATGGCGTCGGGCCGCCGTGTTCGCTAACCCAACACGCCAGACGTCTCGGTATGGAGCTGTAGAAGTTCCTAATGGAGTCCTGTGATAATCCATCCCATGCAGCTTGAACATCCTCACACAGTTCCTGCAGATGGTGCGGTAGGGGTGGAGGTGGAGGGACACCAGGCCTTCTGGACGTGTGACGACAAACCGCTCATCTCGGTGCTGACCACGGTGCCTCCACACACGGATTCGTTGGGCGTCTCCACCAAGACTAAAGCGGGACTCGTCACTGAAGATGACCCGCTGCCATTCTGAGTCCCTCCATGACAGTCTGGCACCAGACACTTGTTTGTTCTAATCCCACTGACAGTGGACTGTGGAATATTCAGTAGGAGGGAATTCCACGACTGGTCCGGTTTTCATAGGGAGGGGATCATGCTCTGCTTCAGTGAGTCCCAGTAAATGTTGATATTCATGGTTCCCTGAATGACCTGTAGCTCCCCACAGCCGGCCGCCCTCATGCAGCCCCACACGTGACACTCCCACCACCCTCCTCACCTGGCTGCTGCCACACACGCTCGACACCATCTAACCCAAATAAGTTTCTCTCGGTCTGATCAGAGCACAGGACAGGGTTCCAGTAGTCCATGTCCTCAGTCCGCTCGTCTTCAGCAATGCTGGCAGCACTCCTACGTCCATTTTCAAAAGACCATGGCGAGGCCTGTTCTGAGAGGACCCGGCCCTGTTAGACCGGTGTAGGGTCTGGGCCACCGTGCTGCAGCTCAGTTTCAGGGTGCGGGTTCTTCTTATAAACTAGAACGTCTTTATGTAGAGCAGCACTTCTTTATTTCAGATCCCCAGAGAGGTCTTAACCATGCGGTGGCATGCTGAACTTCCAGTGACCAGTATGAGAGTGTCAGAGCGAGGACACCAAACCTAACACACCTGCTCCCCATTCACACCTGAGACCTCGTGCCACTAACGAGTCACATGACAACGGGGAGGGAAAATGGCTAATTGGGCACAATTTATATGTATTAACATAAATGGAGAAATATTATGAAGATTATTATTATTAACATAAAGAACCTGTAGAGATCTGCAGAGATCAAAGTGTTCTGTTCTAATTCCATATTATTTTTTGATTTAATTGAAAAACATGAAAGAGCTGATCCTAAATCCAGTACCACTTTAGTGCCTGTTCACAAAACACAGTCCAGTAAACTAGAACCAGTATATCAAATATAATTAATAACAATATCAACAATTTACATTATAACTCTGAAGGCTTTCAGATGGTCAGCTGGTTCGTGTAATGAGCGTGTCCAGCTCTGAAACAAAAACACTGCGGAGAGTACGGTTCTGTTTTTCTCCAAAACCATCTTTAATGGAACAGGGGAACCGAGAAGGGAACAGTGAGCATCACTCTAGAAACAGGGCAGACATATCTTCAGTTTCATCTTCATCAGTCCCTCTCAGACAGGGACACCAAGTGGGCGTCCAGCTCCGACTCCGAGAGGATCCTGAAACAGGAGGAGGACGATCATAACATCATTCATATTAACAGGGGATAACAGCAGTACAGCAACACCAGGCCGGGCAGTATGACCACACACACACACACACTCTCACACACACTCTCACACACACTCTCACACACACTCTCACACACACTCTCACACACACTCTCACACACACTCTCACACACGCTTTCCTGAAAACGTGGCGTACAGACCAGCTGCAGGTTTCATTATGAAGAGGGTACAGTGTGTCCAGTTTGGGTTTAGTGCAGCACAGCATGTACAAACACGGAATAGACCTCTCTCTGTTCTGGGTTCTCATAATAAAGCACTGCTGGTTCTTTTTTTCTCTGATCATTTATTCATTCAGGCTTCCTCTGAGCAGACGGGTAAAAACACGATAAGGCCTCAAATATCACAATATTAGATTCTTGCCTAAACGCACATCTCTGGTATAACAGTATATATATATATATATATATATATAGATAGATCGATAGATAGATATTTTTTTTATTACGGATGCACCGAAATGAACATTTTTTTTTTGTTTGAATGTTTTAGCAGTTTCATTAAATTTTGCCACTTTTTTTTAATCACCACGGCACAAAATAAATATGCAAATGTATTTTTGTACTGGGATTCAGACTTTAAAAAATAAAACAAAAACAAAAACAAACACACACTAAACAGCAGTTTAAACACTGTTACTGAACATCTCAGCATCCCAGCAGACACACCAACACAGCACAATCACACTCTCTCTCTCTCACACACACACACACACACACACACATATACATATATACACACATATATACATATACACATATATATACACACATAATATACACAAATATATACACACACAATATATATATATATATATATATATATATATATATATATATATATATATAAAAACATACACACAGTATATATGCGCTTGCTGAGAAGCTGCTGTAGCCGTCACATTTTTTTTTTTTTGTCTCGAGTATGAAGCTGAGTTAAAGGCTGGGAGCGTCTGACTCGCCATGTGACTCACACTGTTTCACATGTTCAGTGGGTATTACCTAGAGATCTATTATTTATTTTATAAACCAGTAGGATTCTGCTTGGTTCCCGTTTTAAAGCGTCATGACGAAGCAGCTCCTAAAGCGAATCATTTCAGTTGACCATTAACGCACTGGTTTAATTAAGGGTTCAGATTTTATTTTCTGTAACTAAATGGCCACTTCATAATAATGATCAGTTATTATAAGGGGAGTGCATACAGTACCATCCCTGTGCCAATAACAGAGAGAGGCTTTGATAGGATGCATTCAGAGAACTAGTTCTGGAACCGAGTCTGAGAAGCACTACCGACACTGGACTGGATCGTTGGCAATATGGCATAATCCTAGGCACTGGACAATCCTCGAGTCTGGCAAAGTGACTATAAACAGACGTAGGATACGTATCCATCCTTTAACATCTTGTTTACACTGCAGTAGACCGGCAGGAAGAGTCCGATATTCCTGGAGTTGGGCTATTAGAGCAGGAAGTAGGAAGTAACCCACTTATCCCTGTGAAATTTCCTAATTGTTCATTCTTATTGACCAACAATAAATAAATGATAAAATACCCTGAGAATTTTATTTTCCCGTTTCCTTCTTCCCACTACATGCTGAGTGCTGCAGCAGAGCCAGTAAGATGCTGTTGATGAAATATCCTGAGGTCATAATCCGTAATTCATGAATGACAACAGAAGAAATGGCCTAGTCATCGGAGCATGGGTGCGTCTTCACCAGGAAGCACCTCACCACTTTACTCAGCCCTGACGGTGGTTTCCAGAGCTGAGATTACTGATTAACATCCCTCTAAAAATCCCAGACTACAGTGTCTGTCCACTCCAGACAGATGGGGATTGAGATAGATTACCTAATCCCTGTGAAAAGTCTGGGTATTTACATTTCACAAAGTTATTTACAATCATAATAAGAGAGGAGGAAACGCATTTCCATAATGAGCTTCATAAACGACAATAAGCCAGCGGTCTGGATGTCTGTGCATGTGCTCATTCGGGTGGGACCAAAAGAAATCCAGCACAGTGAATATATACGGTACAGCTGTATGCACGCTCTGTCTCCGATCGGTCAACCACCATAACAGCCAAGGCCCCGCCCCACACTGCTGTGAGTGTTCTTACAATGGTGTCGGTTCTACCGTGTCGGTCTGATCCAGAGTCCGATCATGAAAGTCCGGCGGATCGAGCTGGTAGAACCACCTTCACAGGCTGGACTGGTTTCAGAGTGGTCAGGTCACAAGGTGATGTCACCTTGTAAAGGAGAAACTGGCAGGAATTCCCACAACCCATTTCAGGCTGCTGGGAAAAGCAGCTTCTGTGGGAGAGTGTTTCCCCAGAGTCCGTCCCCTGAAACTCTCAGTCGTGGTGAAGGCTTATTAGCCGTGGAGACTCAAAACCCCATTCCATCCCCTTTTTAAAATCCCGCTGAGCCTGCTGGAGAAGCATCCCACACGCCTCCGCTGCAGGCTGTGACTTGACTACAGCACGAGACTGATCTCTAGTACGGGATTTCGATACTGACCCCCAAATAGCTGAGCTCACCTGAATCTGGGGTCCTCTGCCGTGATGATGCCCACCTCCAGCTCAGAGGGTTTGAAATCAATGGAGAGCACCGTGGAGAGACAGCTGATCGCCGTCTGCAGATCAGCAGGAGGAAAAGTGGAAAAACAACTTGATTAATTAAAGGTAGATAATTGGACCATCAGTATGCTGGAGCGTCTAAAAACAGTAGCAGCATATTGTGGCCTGAACTTCCTGCCTGTATTGTAGTCCAAGCTGACATAACGGTAAACGGTACAGTGTCAGGAAGCACATAATCAGGTCCATCAGAGATTACTGAACAGCTCCATGGCTGCAGGTAGCGCTACGCTAATTTGTGTACATGAGCTGACACTACACATTAGCCTTGTAGGTCCAGCGGTAAAACTAAAGCAGCTAACCTGACACCAAACATGTCCTAGCTAACATCTGAGGATAACCTGACATACCCGCATCTTTCCTAGTCAGTGGTTAAAGTGCCTTTACTCTACCAAATAAGCCAGAACATTAAAATCACCTCCGCTTATCTCCACTCACTGTCCACTCTATCAGCTCCACTGACCATACAGGACACTCTGTAGGTGTACAGGTCCAGACTGTAGTCCATCTGTTTCTCTGTGTACTGTATTACCCTGTTCTTCAATGGTCAGGACCCCCACAGGACCCCCACAGAGCGGGTAGTATGTGGGTGGTGGATCATTCTCAGCACTGCAGTGACACTGACGTGGTGGTGGTGGTGTGTTAGTGGGTGGTGCTGGTGTGAGTGGATCAGACACAGCAGTGCTGCTGGACTAAGAACTGTTCACCAACCAAACTATCCAGCTAGCAGCGTCCTGTGGGGCGGCGTCCTGTGGGGCGGCGTCCTGTGTCCACTGATGAAGATGAGCAGATGAGCTATCGTCTCTGACTGTCCATCTACAAGGTGGAGCAGCAAGGTAGGAGTGTCTAATAGAGTGGACAGTGAGTGGACACAGTCTCTCAACACTCCAGCAGCACTGCTGGGTCTGATCCACTCACACCAGCACCACCCACACTAACACACCACCACCACGTCAGGGTCACTGCAGTGCTGAGAATGATCCACCACCCACGTCATACCTGCTCTGTGGGGGTCCTGTGGGGGTCCTGCCCATTGAAGAACAGGGTAATACAGTACACAGAGAAACAGATGGACTACAGTCTGGACCTGTACACCTACAGAGGGTCCTGTATGGTCAGTGGACAGTGGGTAGAGATGCAGGGAGGTGGTTTTAATGTTAGGGCCGATTCCATGGTGAATTATGCTTTGTATACATTGCTGATGAGCATCAATCGTACCTCAATGGTTTGCTCGAAGGTCCAGTCGTGCTTCTTCTTCACTTTCTTCTCTAGGAAGCTGGTGGCTTCAGTCTGTTTGACTCCAGCCGCCGTGGCCTTGAAGCCGCAGTAATAGCCTGCTGGGTCGCACTTATACACCTGGGGTCCATTCTCTTCATCAACACCGATCACAATCATACCTGACAGAGAATACACATCCAGGGTTAGTTTAGACTATCCAGCCCAGGAGCTGGGCACCCCTGTATTGTACCTGCATTGTTGATATTACTGTATAAATAAAATAAAAACAAACAAACAAATATATATATATATATATATATATATATATATATATATATATATAAAATAATTTATATATATATAATAAATAAATAAATAAATAAATAAATATCTACAAACCTATATATAAAGCCCAGTTATGATTTTTAGTTTTATGCACCAAAATAGATTTTTAATGCATCCCACCATTATCATATTCCCCCAACCTTCACTAGCCCATGGTTTCTCCATAGGAACGGTAAGAATTAATAATGGAACCGATTCTGTGTGTGGGGTTCGAGACCCCTCTGATCAGACTTACAGCAGCCGAGTGGCCTCATCTCAGCATTCTGTGTGTAAACTTGAGAGATGTCAGCGATCCTCTTACAAAGCATGTCCACTGGAATCTCATAGCCATACTTGTACTTCCAGTTAGCGGCTTCGTAGCGCGCTCTCTGCACCTGAGACCGGCTGTCAGCTGAAAACACAGCAAACAGCATTAGAGAGAAACACGCCGGAGCAGATCAGCCGCATCAGCTCATGTGCATATGAATTCAAATACCTCCCCCAAAAACACAAAAACAAAACAAAACAAAACAAAACAAAACATGAGTGTGTACCCGTCATCCCTGACATGACACAGCCTATGTTCTCTGTTATCCTGAACAGGTGAGTGACCGTGGAAGAGTCCAGTAGCTTGTCCTGAAGAAAATCAGAATTCATCATTATTATAAAACATCGTTATACACATACGACCAACAGGAAGATCTGTGTGCTGAGAACTCACTGGAACTTTTGGGGAAGCAAACTTCAGATTTTCTGACACTCAGTACAGGAGTCCCACAGGGTTGTGTTCTTTCACCCCTTCTCTTCAGCCTCTACACTAATGACTGTGTCTCCAAAGATCCAGCTGTAAAGATCCTGAAATTTGCAGATGACTCCACTCTGGTGGGCCTTATAGCCAACGGTGATGAGTCTGCTTACAGAAAGGAAATTGAGCAGCTGGTGTCCTGGTGCAGCAACAACCACCTGCTGCTAAACACAGAAAAGACTGTAGAGATGGTGGTGGACTTCCGACGCAATCCACCCCCCCTTCCCCCCTCCAGATCAACAACACTACAGTATCCATGGTGGAGTCACTCAAGTTCCTGGGCACCACCATCTCCAGAGACTTGAAATGGGAGAAAAACACCATCTACATCATCAAGAAAGCTCAACAGAGAATGTTCTTCTTGAGACAGCTGAAGAAATTCCACCTGCCACAGACCCTGATGATCCAGTTCTACACAGCGATCATCGAGTCCATTCTCACAGCCTCCATAACCATCTGGTTTGGTTCCTCCACCTCACAAGAAAGAACCAAACTCCAGCGCATCATCAGGACAGCAGAGAGGATCATTGGATGTAAACTGCCATCACTTCAGCAGATCTACACCAGCAGGGTGAGGAAGCGTGCTGGCAAAATTACATCTGACCCCTCACATCCTGGACACCTCCTCTTCCAGACACTCCCCTCTGGTAGAAGACTGCGGTCCATCAAAACCAGCACAACACGTCATGCTAACAGCTTTTTCCCCAGAGCTGTAGCGCTCCTCAACCACAGTGGACACCTCCCACTGTAAACCTCAAAACATACAACTGAACTGTACCAAACCGGACTGAACAGCTACTTGCACTCTGCCCATTTGCACTCTGCCTATTTGCACACCTGTACAGATGTTCTCATTCTGTAAATATTCAGGTCATCTGTAACTTTCTATTTTTCAACTAAATCTGTTTCACATCTCTCAGCTTCTTCGGCTTTATTACCTTTAGTACTTTTTATTTTTTTTAATTTATCCCCTACCCTATTTATTGTATAGTGTAATTTTCCTTTAGTTTAATACTGTAAATAATCTGTGTTCTGTGTTTTTGTTACTTGTTTTTGTTACTTGTCATACGTGTTGCTCTTACCAAGACAAATTCATTGTATGTGACGGGAACTCAATTAAATGAAAATGCTAAACTCAACGACATAATCTGTTTATTCATGCTTTAAACTGAGAGTTAACAAATTACAGGCCGAACTGGAGCCCAGAGTTTTACTCTGAATGAGAATAAACTCACACTGACGCGAAGCTAAAGTTAGCATTTTTTTATTTAGCCGTTCCACCTTAAATAGCGCAGCTGTGCGGCCCGGGCTTGGGGCCTCACAATGTACTGCTGCACGGTTTAAGGTGGAAATGCAGAATCGAACATGAAGCTGAAGAATGGGAAGCCGACAACCCCAAATAATAAACGATACAAACTCACCTACTTGATAAAGCCTTCCCTCCGGCGAGAAGATAGTAATGTGACGGTCAAACCCAGCGCTGGAGCCGCGGGACATCTTTAGTTCAGCTTCTAGGAGCGAAAAACACAGAAATGTTTTCTATTTTTTTACCGCGTTATCATGCAGAATGTGTCCCCACCCGGAAATAGTCGTGTATAGTCCTTCCGGGTCTCCGGATAACCAGATCCTGCGATTTACACACCATATACCTGTATATTTATAACGAAGATTATTTACAGATCAGCGAAGAGACTATTAACGGATAAGTGGGTTACAAAGCGTAAATACAGTGATTAATATTAGTTTAAATCTACAAAATGAACCATTTAGTGAAGTGTAGAAGTGTAGTTCTGGAGCTCGGTCAACGAAACGCAGCTTCCACACACTGACCACTTTATTAGAAACTCCAACCTTGTATTTCCATTAACTGGCCACTTTATTAGAAACACCAACCTTACGCTTCCACACACTGGCCACATTTTTTTTAGAAACACCTGCCTTGTACTTCCACTAACTGGCCACTTTATTAGAAACTCCAGACCTGTATTTCCATTAACTGGCCACTTTATTAAAAACACTAACTTGTGCTTCCACTAACTGGCCACTTTATTAGAAACACTAACTTGTACTTCCACTAACTGGCCACTTTATTAGAAACTCCAGCTTTGTGCTTCCATTAACTGGCCACTTTATTAGAAACACCAACCTTATGCTTCCACACACTGGCCACTTTTTTAGAAACACCTGCCTTGTATTCCCATTGACTGGCCACTTTATTAGAAACACTAACTTGTGCTTCCATTAACTGGCCACTTTTTTAGAAACACCAACCTTGTGCTTCCACTAAATAGACACTTTATTAGAAACTCCAACCTTGAACTTTTACTAATTGCCCCTTTGATTAGAAACACCAGCCTTGTGGTTCCTCTAACTGGCCACTTTATTAGAAACACCAACCTTGTGCTTCCACTAAATAGACACTTTATTAGAAACACCCACCTTGAACTTTTACTAATTGCCCCCTTGATTAGAAACACCAGCCTTGTGCTTCCTCTAACTGGCCACTTTATTAGAAACACTAACTTGTGCTTCCACTAACTGGCCACTTTATTAGAAACACCAACCTTGTGCTTCCTCTAACTGGCTGCTTTATTAGAAACACCCACCTCTTTCTCATTCACATGTTCTTCCCCCATTTATACTGTTCTACTGTTCGCTCCCCTCTGCTGACAGATGAATGCTGTGAAGCATACCTGGGCTCTGGCCATGTAGGACACTACTACATGACTCTAACAAAGACATAAACAGATGAGTAATGGAATACGGCACCGTTCATGTGGGACATTCATAAAACAATATTTAGCAAAACCTTCACGCTGCTCATTTCCACAACCCGATCCTTATCTGGTCCGTCTGAACTTTGAGCTGTCAGTAACCTGCCAGACATGGTGTTTATGGCCAGTATATGTTTATGTCATTTCAGGACACTGACCATGCGGGCTAAACGGTCTGGTGACTGGGATACATAGTATATAACCAATTATGCTAGTTAAGAGTGACCAAAGGAAGGTCTGGTAAAGGCTTTAAAGAACCTCCACCTAGTGTAAAGGTTCTACATTAAATTAAGCCCTCCCAACGAAAACCACATCTTAACCATTGTACGTGTTTAGATTCTGATGTATTTGGAGCAATACTAGGGTTTAGGGATTTGGAGACCTCTCTGGTGGAGGTGTGTAATTGCAGGCAGTCCAGCTTTTTGAGCACATTGAAAGAATTCAAAGAGAACTTAGTCAAAACTTGGTAAAGGCCGTGTCTTCTAGGGATGTGAGTAAGTTATCTTCTATTGTTCATCAGTTCTTCATCAGTATGACGCTAAACAACAGTCATAATGTAGTCCTGCTTTAAAGGCAACAATAAACAATAACACACGATAATTATATGATTCACACATACTGTGTTCTGTTGCAAGAGCTCTTCAAGATTTTTATTGGCCTACATATCTGTAGGAACTCACACAAATGAATAAATAACCTGAAGTGTTTGTGTTGTAGGCATGCACTCTGATCTTATCTGATTCACAGAGCTGTAGGAAAGTGCTCGGGGTTAGCTTATCTTCACTCACTTCCTTCACAGTAGACCAGTGTCAGGTCATCAGAGCAGCTAGGAAAAACAGCAAGATGGAAACAGCGTACCCATCAAAACTGAAACCCCAATTTTTTCTGTCTCTATTTTAAGTATGTGGGGACAGACTTTTTGGGTCTACTGTCTAGAATTTATGAAAAATACCCATCTTCAAACTCTAGCTGGAGTATGTCTATCTAAAACCTCTCCAACAAACACCAGAGCTCTCCAACAAACACCAGAGCTCTCCAACACCACAGCTCTCCAACAAACACCAGAGCTCTCCAACACACACTAAAGCTCTCCAACAAACACTAGAGATCTCCAACAAACACCACAGCTCTCCAAAATAAACACCAGAACTCTCCAACAAACACCAGAACTCTCCAACAAACACCGCAGCTCTCCAACAAACACCGCAGCTCTCCAACACAAACCACAGCTCTCCAAAATAATCACCAGAGCTTTCCAACACACACCAGAGCTCTCCAACAACCACCAGAGCTCTCCAACACACACTAGAGCTCTCCAAAATAAACACCACAGCTCTCCAACAACCACCAGAGCTCTCCAACAAACACCAGAGCTCTCCAACAAACACCACAGCTCTTCAAAATAAACACCAGAACTCCCAAAATAAACACCAGAGCTCTCCAACACACATCAGAGCTCCCAAAATAAACACCAGAGCTTTCCAACACACACCAGAGCTCTCCAAAATAAACACCAGAGCTTTCCAACACACACCAGAGCTCTCCAAAATAAACACCAGAGCTTTCCAACACACACCAGAGCTCTCCAAAATAAACACCAGAGCTTTCCAACACACACCAGAGCTCTCCAACACACACTAGAGCTCTCCAACAAACACCAGAGCTCTCCAAAATAAACACCAGAGCTCTCCAACACACACCAGAGCTCTCCAACACACACCAGAGCTCTCCAAAATAAACACCAGAGCTCTCCAACACACACCAGAGCTCTCCAACACACACCAGAGCGCTCTAAAATAAACACCACAGCTCTCCAACACACACCAGAGCTCTCCAACACACACCAGAGCGCTCTAAAATAAACACCACAGCTCTCCAACAACCACCAGAGCTCTCCAACATACACAAGAGCTCCCAAAATAAACACCAGAGCTCTCCAACACACACCACAGCTCTCCAACACACACCAGAGCTCTCCAAAAATAAACACCAGAGCTCTCCAACACACACCAGAGCTCTCCAAAAATAAACACCAGAGCTTTCCAACACACACCAGAGCTTTCCAACAAACACTAGAGCTCTCCAAGAAACACCAGAGCTCTCCAAAATAAACACTAGAGCTTTCCAACACACACCAGAGCTCTCCAACACACACCAGAGCTCTCCAAAATAAACACTAGAGCTCTCCAACAACCAACAGAGCTCTCCAACAAACACCAGAGCTCTCCAAAATAAACACCAGAGCTCTCCAACAACCAACAGAGCTCTCCAAAGAAAAAACACCACAGCTCTCCAACAAACACCAGAGCTCTCCAACACACACCAGAGCTCTCCAAAGAAAAAACACCAGAGCTTTCCAACACACACCAGAGCTCTCCAACACACAACAGAGCTCTGCAAAATAAACACCAGAGCTCTCCAACACACACCAGAGCTCTCCAACAAACACCAGAGCTTTCCAACACACATCAGAGCTCTCCAACAAACACCACAGCTCTCCAACAAACACCAGAGCACTCTAACACAAACCAGACCTCTTCAGCACACACCAGAGCTCTCCAACAACCACCAGAGCTCTCCAAAATAAACACCAGAGCTCTCCAACAACCACCAGAGCTCTCCAAAATAAACACCAGAGTTTTCCAAAATAAACACCAGAGCTCTCCAACACACACCAGAGCTCTCCAACTGGGTGGTTTCTAGATGTCCCTTTGTGGGATAAGTCAAGCTCCAGTGATAAAGTTCTCAGAGGAGTCACATCTCTTCTCAGAAGCCAATCTGTCAGACGTGGGAACAAGTGTGAGATAGTGTATCACTCAACATATCACCGCCTGGGGTCTGCAGTCTTGTTGAATGTCTGTGTACTGGCTTCCGTTTCATGACCTGGTGCCTGCAAAAAGCCGATTCATCACCTTCCCTTCTAACTGGCACTATTCTTCCCACACAAAGCAACCAATAACTGCTCATTAGCCTGATCTCTATAAGGCTACCAAGCAGGGAGGGTGAAGTCTAGCACATGCTTCCTCTGGGCGCACAAACCTCCACCACATCTTTTCAACATGACGCCAACGAACAATCATTAGACAGCTCAACCTGTCTGTTATGTCAGAATATCGATGATGACCACACAAGTTTTTCACACTACATCGTACGTCTTTACATGTTAGCATCACTCACACATGATCAAAAAGAGGGTCTGGTTTAATGTTCACGTCCTAGGCAATCTTAAAATCAGGGTCATGCTGATTAAGGTCTGACAGTTCACTCAGATCGTCAGAAGACACACCCCTCGCCCTGAGTTCTCTTGGAATTGCCTGTCTATCATCAGATTCATCCGCTCGGGGAAGGGGTCCAAAGCACAGCCTAGGCCATGCAGTGTTTATCTGCATGCTGTGGGTGCAGTTACACATGTCCACCAGAGAGGTCCCCAAATCGCACATAAGCCCTTGTTGATTGAATATGCATGAGGCCCTGGAACAGTTTCCTCCTTTACAGGTGCTGATAACCTGCGTGTACGGCCACAGTTAGCCTAAGATCTTATATGCAGATGGCTGCGAACCTTAAGATCAACAAACCCACTTTTTCTGGCTTGCAGCTTGAATGCAGAGTGTAGAGTGCTAGCATTTCCAGTTGCATCTGATTGGTCGAGCTCTTCTAAAGCTTCATGTTATTGGCTCAAACGCCCGCAGCTACAACTTTTAGTGAGGAGTAGTTTGTAGGATGATGCTTTAAACCGCCT
Organism: Prochilodus magdalenae; assembly: GCA_024036415.1. Taxonomy (NCBI): domain Eukaryota; kingdom Metazoa; phylum Chordata; class Actinopteri; order Characiformes; family Prochilodontidae; genus Prochilodus; species Prochilodus magdalenae. Next base: position 63,310 of record JAMWET010005824.1, read on the forward strand.
CCCTTTCCTCTCCAAGAGCGCCTCCAGTGGTAGAAAGCAGCACCAATGTTAACTCGTATTCTGCTTCTGTTTCTGTTAGTCTTTTGTTTGCTGCTGAACGCGATTCCTTGCCGAGAGCGGCCGGCGGTGGACACTCACCAAGAGCTCAAGTCAAGTTTAAGTTTATTCATATGGGCCATGAGCTTTATGGGGAATCAGGGTCCAGGCCTGCTATGAGCAAGCCAAGAAAAACTCCCTCACTCAGAGCTAGAGGAAGAAATCTCGAGGGGAACCAAGACTCAAATGGTAACCCATCCTCCTTCGGGCCACACCGGATAACAAGACGAGCACAAAACCAGCATATACAGATCATAATTTACAGTTATATACTGTACTAAATATAGAATATCTGATATCTGAGTCCCATGAGAGTGACAGTGAGAAACAACTGAGAGTCTGAATGAAGCTCAGTCACTGTTATCAGTGAAACCAGTAAAACCAATGACCACTGTAAGGAGTCCATCCCAGAGAGAAACCCTAACATCAGTACCTGCTGCTAGAACCCAGCAGTGTTGATCTGTTAGTAGGAGTAAGAGGAGTGTTCATTGTTTAGAGAGGCCATCAGCCACCCTTGCGTTTACTTCTCCGTACTAGGAAGTGCATGTTCTTGATTTTTGCGTTCTTATAATCGCCTTTCAAGGCACGTCCATCTCAGCTCTCTCGATAACAACACCCAGTTTGACCTAGAGCACTGTATGGAGAGAGAACTTTGCCTGAATGTTAAAAATTTAAACTCCAGGTTTGAAAAATCTTAATATCTCCCGCAAAAATGCAGCTTTGCTCATAAGGACAGATCGTTGTGGTGCCTGAAATGGGTTTCCCGAAGTCTGAGACGCTGCAGCTGTAAACGCCTTACCCACCACCTCACATCTGTCTCCACGTCGACTGAACGAAAGATGAAAGGCTTCTGACATGATGAGGAGGTCCTTGGGGAGTTGGTTCTTAGACTGTCCATTGGTCAATTTCACGCAAAATGAAGACGGACACACAAATGCACCACTCATAGGCGATGATGGACACCCAGATCCACCATTTACACACAGTGCGAGGCTGACCTCTTCAAAGGCTCCTAACTACAGGATCTAAGTCATGTGTGGCCTCACGATTGGATGTGCTGGCGTGTTGTTTGAGCCCAGAGATCTAACCGGGAACAGTACCTTCA
>JAMWET010005825.1:0-12666 GCA_024036415.1 Prochilodus magdalenae
TTAATTTGTTCCCTGAGTAAGTTTAATTCTGAACTGAATCCAAGGCTGAGGCCGCATCAAATCCTTTGCCTTTTTCCCCCTCCCCTTTTCATTTGTGGTTCATACTGTATGAATCAGCTTGCATAAGGCCACTGGAGGAATACATGCTCCCCAGTTGCTGAGTTACTCATTCAGCTCTTTGATAATGTATTCATAATCATAGTTCATCATATTTCCCTGAGATCCTGCATCTTTAAATAGTATATATGATGTGAAATAGTTAAATCTATGTGTGACTTTCTAACAAGCTGTTTATGCTGTTCTCTTCTAGTGTAGAAATATGCACACCAAATCCTTCAGATCATGTGAGATAATCTTTAAACTGTGGATTTTATGGGAGCTTAACCAGCTTTAGACTTCTCCTGGAGGAAGCGCAGCATGTTCAGTTACAATAGGATCTTAGGACCTTTCTCAAGCACACCTTAAAGATTTGTCCATAGCAGCACGAGTGTTTCTGTCAGAGATAAAAAGGTGAAAATGCTCATAGCTGAGAAGGAGATCAGGAAGGAAGGTGGATAGAAAGAACATTTAGTACCTAATCAATTTCTTAGCCTTACTTGTACATCTGATTGTAAAATGAATTAGAGCCACATGTGCTCAGTAATAATAATGAGAAATGAATTTAGGAAAAGTAGAAGCTGCATATCACAAATGAGGATTATGCAGTGCCCAGATATTCACTTTGAGGAATACTATAGGACAAAGTCTAAACCATGTTTATATCAATTCCTTAGACTTCAAAAAGGCATCTTCATAGTATTCCCTAATCTTATCTTTGTGGGAAAGCGCTGTGGCTGTATAGCACGCCCATATGTAATAGTGCTATCTCTAGATCATGTGTATACAGGATTTAAATGATGTGTCCAAATAAACACACAAGTAACAGGACTACTCAATACTGTGTTACATCGTGCCATCACTCCTGCTCCTAGATGATTTAACCCTGAGGACAAACACCCATAACAGGTCATACCATGACCTGATCAGTGACTTACAGATTACAGATGATGATGCTCTGCTGCAGCAAAGCTAAGGTTTAATTGACGATGAAACCAAAACAATCAGCCACATTGTGTGATGATTGCACTGAAGTGTAATTTACTACCCGTACTGGGACAGCAGCATTGGCTTAGCAGCTTAGCCCTGCAGGAGGGTGATCAGGCTTCCCCATTTTTGGTGCTGAAGCTCTCCAGACTGCAGGCCAGATTTACAGGGTGGGGGAGGTGGGCCTAGTGAGCTTGTGACTGTGGTAGAGGCCAAGGACATCCCTGGCCCTAATGGCTGCAACCATCCTATGCCATCCATCCTATCCTATACTGCCTGGTGCTCTGAAGAAACACCCCATGGTTGTCCATGTCAACAGTGCTGCCTGGTGCTCTGGACTTCACCCAAGGAGCCCCACATGGGCATTGCACTGCCTGTTGCTGATCTGCCCCAGACTTTCCATCCTATATGAAAATGCCACCCATAAGATAAGATAAGATACCATTTTGTGATTTTCACACAGATTAATATGACTTCCGCATTTAACCCATCCGTGAAGTGAAACACCCACATACACACTCACTAGTAAACACACACTAGGGGGCAGTGAGCACACTTGCCTGGAGCAGTGAGCAGCCCTATCCACGGAGCCCAGGGAGCAGTTGGGGGATAGGTGCCCTGCTCAAGGGCACCCCAGTCGTCACTGTCAGTTCAGGGAATCAAACCAGCAACCCTCCGGTTACAAGGCTGGTTCCCTAACCTCCAGCCCACTACTGCCCCTGTCACTCAAGCCACACTTCAAATCTCTTCTCTTGCTTAGGGGCCCACTCACAACATGGCACCTCTATGTTGTCTTTGGAGACCTACTGTGTAAGGCTTCTCCCACAATTACAGACAAGAGCTGCCCACATTGACAGTTCCAGAGTACTCAAGAGCTGTCCATGCTGACAGTGCTGCCTGGTGCTCTAGAGAGAACACCTTTAGGCTGCCCACGTCAGCAGTGATACCTGGTGTTCTGAAGTCACCCCATGGGCTTTCTGCAGCAGTGTGAGTTGGATTTTGACCAGCAACCCTTTAGATTCCCACTGAACGCTCCAAAGCAGCTTATATAATATCACTTCTCAATGAGCTAAGGCCTCGGCAGTGCCAGTATGTGACTACAAGCTTGCCATGGGAGCATCAGAGGGACTGTGGGGGCATGTGACCTCAACACAAAACGCCACCCCCAGTCTCCATGGGGCATGGGCTGGAAATATGACTCCAGGTCTTGTTTGATTCTGTGGCAGCAAGGAATTTCATTGATGCCATCCTGGCAATGAACCTCAACCTGCCCCTATATCACCTGGATGTTCTGATGTTAGTCTCAGCCATTAGCTGTAGTCCTCTTGGGTTGTGAAAGATCAGCCAACAGACTTAGCTGGTCAGACCCAGGGTTTTCCTGGCTGCAGCAACATCTGTGGCTGGATTGGTTTATGCTGTCTGTGGCAGTTTGCAGGGCTCAATCTCAGGGAACCTACATTAGCACTACATTAGAACCTGCAACTTCTGAAAAGGTCAATGATCCATCAGTCAGATCTGACTTGTGCCAAGACCTTGTTGACTTCCAAGACTTACCAGGAGTCTTTAGCAAACAAGGACCGGTCCTATGGCTGTGGTATTGATATCCTTTCAGGTACCTACTCTCCCAGAGGGAGACTGATTTATCTTTCTCTTTTTTTCCAATCAACCATCTATCTACTGAGCTGGTGCTGGTTTCTTGTTTGTGGTAAAGAAAGATCATGACCTTTACCCTTACATTAATTATGGCAAGTCGAATGGAATAACCACTAAAGACAATTTGTTTAGGTTGCCACTCATGACCTTGGCCTCTGAGGCATTGCAACCTCAACAGGGTCCACCAGGCTGACAAGCTGGTGCCCCTGTTGTGGACAGGCCGGTCATTTTCTTAAGGACCATCTGAAACTCCTGGGAAAAGTTGAAGGCTGGTACCAGAAGGAAAAATGGCAATGAAGCCACATCAGTCTCCCAACACCTCACACCTTTTTTTATGGGATGCTCTCTTCTGAAGGCAAGGGCTGGACTTCATTGAATGTGGGACAGAAGGGAAATAAATTAGACACCACCCTGGCATTAAACCTTAACCTGCTCCTAGATCACCTGGATGTTCTGACATCACTAATGTTCTAATGATAGTAGTCCCAACGCAAGAGGACTGCCTCTTGATAGGTTTGTTATTGACTTTGTCTCAGTATTAGCAGAGTCTTCCTAACATAGTTAATGGTAATGTTCCTCCAATGGTTCAGCATCTTGTGAAACATCCCCAGTTCCCATCAGAAAGTCCAGAGGTAACTGGCTGAAAACCAAATATGAGAAAATGTGGAGTCTGTTCAGCTGTGTGGTGAGGGGGGTATTAAAATAAAAGATGAGCTGAGGAAGGTGACGTGGCCAGTTTTACTTTTCCGCTGCAGGTAACATTCGCAATAGGTCGTGTAAGCTGTAGTGCCATACATCCTACACAGTTGTTGAACCAACATGCTTTTGAAACTTCGCCTCTGGTCTGAGTGGATACGTACTGGGTGGCCAAACCGGTTATACCAATGTTGTACTAGAGCCTGGTCCACTGTAGTTGCCCTCTGATCTTTAGTGGCGATCGCTTGGCTATACTTGGTCAGTGAGGATCAACACATTTTCGGATGGGTAGCCTGTAACATCCCCCGAAATGCCCAAACCTTGGGCTGAATGGCCTTTCCCAGAATACACCGGTGACACTACTGACACCACTGACACCACCTCTCCACGTCCTAAACCATATTTGGCCCAAAACACCGGTCCCACATCAGCTGAAGAGTCCTTGCAGTACCCTAGGCTGGGCTTTTTGTGTAATGTATGTTATTATTTTCTTGTACTGCAATAACCACCTCACTCCATCTCAGATATCCATTAGATGCTATGGAGAGTGTGTACTGGTCATAAAACCTTCCTGGGTGATTGTTGACCTCATATATTCTTTCCTAGCCCCTTGCTCTGTCATACTGGTTTTGTATTTCTTAATTTTTAATGAGGCGAGACGTCAAGCTAAAGCTGTTAGAGCTGTGATAAATGTTGTCTCCAACAAACCAGGAGACAAAGTTTCTAACTCTTCTGAAACCAAAGCAGCTAAAACACTGAGCATTGTGATATTTGTGTATCTGGCTTGCTGGATACCTTATTATCTGAGTTCTCTGACAGTTGAAAGTGTGACGTCTTCATCAGTGGTGTGGACTGTGTTTGCCTGGCTAATATACCTGAACTCCTCCATGAATCCACTAATATATGCCATCTTCTATCAGTGGTTCAGAATGTCTGTTCAGTATATAGTAACCTGTAGAGTATGTGTGCTCTCATCAGCAAGGGTTAATTTGTTCCCTCAGTGAGTTTAATTCTGAACTGAATCCATTTTCATTTGTGGTTCATGCTGTATGAATCAGCTTGCATAAGGCCACTGGAGGAATACAAGCTCCCCAGTTGCTGAGTTACTCATTCAGCTCTTTGATAATGTATTCATAATCATAGTTCATCACATTTCCCTGAGATCCTGCATCTTTAAATAGTATATATGATGTGATATAGTTAAATCTGTGACTTTCTAACAAGCTGTTTATGCTGTTCTCTTCTAGTGTAGAAACATGTACACCAAAACGTTCAGATCATGTGAGTTAATCTTTAGACTGTGGATTTTATGGGAGCTTAGCCAGTTTTAGACTTCTCCTGGAGGAAGCTCAGTATGTTCAGTTACCATAGGGCCTTAGGACCTTTCTCAAGCACACCTTAAAGATTTGTCCATAGCACGAGTGTTTCTGTCAGAGATAAAAAAAGGTGAAAATGCTCATAGCTGAGAAGGAGATCAGGAAGGAAGGTGGATAGAACATTTAGTACCTAATCAATTACTTAGCCTTACGTCTACAACTGACTGTAAAATGAATTAGAGCCACATGTGCTCAGTAATAATCTCTGAGAAATTAATTTAAGGAAAGTAAAAGCTGCGTATCACAAATGAGGATCATGCAGTGCCCAGATATTCACTTTGAGGAATACTATAGGACAAGGACTAAACCATGTTTACATCAATACCTTAGACTTCAAAAAGGCATCTTCATAGTATTCCCTAATCTTATCTTTGTGGGAAAGCGCTGTGGCTGTATAGCACACCCATATGTAACAGTGCTATCTGTAGATCATGTGTATACAGGATTAAAATGATGTGGCCAATTAAACACACAAATACCAGCACTGAGAAAAACACTGATAACAGGTCATACCATGGCCTAATCAGCCCCTAACCGATCACAGACGATGATGCTCTGCTGGCAGGAAGCACAGCAGGACTACAAGCAAGGACGGATGTATGAAGCAGCAATGCAGCTAAAGTTTGATTGATGATTATAGAACCAAAACAATACCACTAATACCAGCTACATTGTGTGATGGCGGCACTGAAGTGTACTTTACTACCCCTACTGGGAAAGTAGCATTGGCTTAGTCCTGCTCAGCCCTGAATGAGGGTGACCAGACATAAAGATACACTCAGCAGTACACAGCAGTCTCTCACACTATATTACACTGCAGCTTCTACCACACTAGTGAACACCATATACATCTGTCGATACCACAGCTCCACAATTATCCAGCCACTATGTAGCAAACTACAAACAAACCAAAAACAAACAAACTACAACATTAAAACACTCCAACCTCTCGCCAGTGAGTCACCGTATGCCCAATACAGGTCTTAATACTCACTATAGTCCCCGAGCTAGAGGGAAGCTTAACACTCCAAACACCTCAAAATTTGAGCAGCGAAAAGTAAGACACAATAAAAGAAAAAAGCAAAAGCATAAGAACAGTGTAACTCCAGGCATTCTCTCTCTCTCTCTCTCTCTCTCTCTCTCTCATACATATATATATGAACCCATTTGAGTGAAATAGTGTCATATCAGTTCATTTAGACACTGTCGCTTTAAAAATAGGTAAATAAAGTAGATCGAGTACAATCGTTTACAACTGATTTCTTAAGTTTTGGAGTCTGGGAGCAGTAAAAACTTACGATTCGGTGAGTTGAGTGTCAATCAGGGTTTCCCCTGTTCTGATTGGTTGGTGGGGGAGGCGTAGGAGGGGGGAAGGCAGGTGGAAAGGGGGATGGAGGTTGTACGAGGGAGACGAGAGAAAAATGGCAAGGACAACGCGAGAGCAAGTGGAGTGAAAGTGGGTTTAAACAGTGTACAGATAATTGTCTTTGGTAGAGCGATGGTTCTAAACAGTTTTCAGGGTATATTTTCTTGGTACAAGCGGTTTGTATTTATCGTGCCACCGTGTTTTGAGTACGGACACGTGACTGTGTTTGGCTGTTTGGAGAGAGCTAGCTCGCTAGCTAGCTAGCTACGTTTGTGGACTTTGTACGAGCCATCTGTGGCTCACGTGCAGGGACTAGCTCGCTCTTCCTCGTGTGGATTGTGTATTAGCCTCATAGTTAAAGTCAGCTAGCCCCCATTATGATTGGATTAGCAGTGTGGGGCCTCTGATGAAGATTGCCCTGCTTTCGCTGCATCCCGCTCTACACAGGAAGGGTGGGGCAAGTTTCTTTCACCGTGCCTCGTCTGCCTCGTTCTCCCGCTGCCACTGAACTGTAAGTCATCACTTCCTCTTCCCATGTTAGCCACACTGCTCGCTACCATCATTCACTAGTTGGTCTGCTCTGGTTTGTGTCAAGGCGCGGTTAGGGGTGTGGACCCAAGCGCAGGGCAGGATGTAAATGTTAAACTGCAAGCGAACGGACTTCCTGGATGTGGATGCACTGTGAAGTGAAACTATGTGTGAAGTGTTTTCGGGAACGTGTTTTGGAATTTTGGTTTCCTTTTGTGAAGGAGAGGGAGAAATGGCGGGAAAAACCAAACAAAGGAGACGCCAGGACTGGTAATCACAAATAAACAGAAGAGGGTTTAACAGAAAGGGGACTTGTGGATATTTGCGTGGAGAGTGACCCACGCTCTCTTTTTCTTTTTCTTTTTTTTCTCTCTCTCTCTCTCTCTCACCGGCTACCCCTCTACAAAGGTTTGTGTGGCGGGGGCTTATATAGCTGCCGCCTCAGGTGCCGCTTGTTGGCTTGATCAGCCTTGGGCATTCTGGGGTTTGGAGTTCCGGGCTGTAGTTCCCCCAGAACGGCGCCGGTGCTGCCGCCCTCTGCTGGCTGCCGGCGGTACAGCCCTTGCAGTTTGCTTGAGAGTGTGTGCGTGCACGAGCGTGTGAGTGTGGGGTCCTATCTGAGTGTTCTTACATGTGAAGTCTCTAAGTTGCATGGTCATGTTTGTGTAGATCTACAGTGTTCCGATGGTAGGGTGTGGTTTCTTACTGCTCATTTCTGAAGAAGGCTTATTTCACGGTTAGGGAAGTATCAAACAATCTAGATACATTGGTGACATGTGGATATTGTTGTTGGTATCTAGGTGAAGCTTGGAAATTGTTTAAAGGGGTACTTTGTGTTACATAATCTTTTTGTGTACGAAGAGGCTGAACTATTTTATTTCTTTATGTTTCTGAACACCTGTTTATTGTATTGCGGAATCGCTGGGTTTTGGGATACAAGACAGAATATGGGCCTACCTTGGTCTGTAAGAACTTTAAAAACACCTCACTATATCTGAAAACAGTAAAGCTGATTAATAACTTTACATGTGTCTGGCTCAAGTTACTTTTAATCACATACATTGAACATGTGGTTGGAGATTTCATTCTCGTGGCAACAGTCAGTTGCCCCTTTATAAATGCATAGCCCAATAGGGTACAACAATGCCTCTGTTGGCTTCCCTCTATAAAATGCATACATAGTTAAACAGTTACACTCATACATGTGCAAACAGTAGTTACAGACGGGGGTGGGGGTGGGGGGGTACACGTAAGAGGACTATAAAGGGGAGATATGGATTGGCCAAATACTAAATAAATTAAAACAATACCACATACCTGCTTTAATGTAGTGCCATCGGCTCTAATTGGACACTGGGGCTTGTTTATCCCATCTCCTAATGGCGACGCTACTTAGCTGCCGGCTCACCAGAGGAGAGAGCCCTGTGTTACCGAACTGTGAGGGCACATACAGAAAACCAGATAACGGGTAAAAGTACTACACCTTGATATGCTCCCATCCGCACCAAGCAGCACATCAGCCACGCTGTTGTCACGCACACTTGTTTCCTGCTGCACCAAGCCAGCGACTGCTACCGGGACCAAAGGCATAACAGCTATGGCTGACCTTCGCTATGCGGGATGACACAGCCACTTTAGCACAAGCTATAGATATTACACTAAAGCAGAGTGCGTACAAAACACAAACATACCATCCACCCGGTGAACTTCCAGTAAAGGCAGCCCAATCCGCCCGACGCTGCCACTGCGGCGCTAGCTTAGCTTCTCTAAGCAGAACTGCTCTAAGGTCCCTGAGGCATCGGTATAAATGGCAGATCCACAGGACCCCCAGCTAGTGCAGTAACTGGCTGCCTAAATTTCACATACCACCAGGTTCCCATGGCAACACCTATAGAAGGCTACCCAAAAATGGCAGCCTGCACCACTGCAACATTAAGGTACCTGGTCTGATGATCCATCTCCATCACTCCCAATCACCGCTGTTCTTGGGAGTCTGTGAGGGTTGGAATGTTGGCCTGCTGTAGACCTAGCAGAGCGTCATAAGGGAGCATGCATAGACTGAAACGCCAATGTGTCAGAGGTGGGGGATTGTGGTGGTTCAGACACCTCCTGTGGTTCTGCTCCCAGACACAGGATTATCGTTTCGCCGGACAGGTCTTCCTCTGAGACCTGTGAACTGGGTGAGTCAGGCCCTTGCTCCCTGGGCTTCACTCTGTGCACATGTCGAATTGATCCCTCTTCACTGGCCGGTGCTACTAAGTACGCAACTCCTGTTTCAGCTGGGCTTCGGACTACCCGATAGATACAGGGGTTCCAATAGTCCTGAATCTTATTCCGGCCAGGGACATAATTCCTCAGGTAAACCAGCTGGCCCTCTTTAAATCCCCTATCCTTCACCTGTTCAGTGTGATACTGGTTGCACCTACGAGTGTAGTCTTCTGATCTCTGTCTTACATGTTCATGGACCAGCCTTAGACTCTGTTGGTGTTTCTGAACCCATTCCTCCAATGGTTCAGCATCTTGAGGAACATCCCCAGTTCCCAGCAGAAAGTCCACAGGTAACCTTGGCTGAAAACCACACATGAGAAAATGTGGAGTCTGCTCAGTTGTCTGGTGAGGGGTGGTATTATAATCAAAGGTCAGCTGAGGAAGGTGACGTGACCAGTGTCGCTTTTCCGCTGCAGGCAACATTCACAATAGGTCGACTTAGGTATGATTAAAACATTCACACTGTCTTTTCCCTTGAAGGTGGTATGGTGTTGTCCTACTCGTCTGTAGTGCCATACACCCTACAAAGTTATCGAATCAACATGCTTTTGAAATTTCACCTCTGGTCTGAGTGGATACGTACTGGGGGGCCATATAGGTGAAACCCATGTTGTACTAGAGCCTGGGCCACTGTAGTAGTCCTCTGATCTTGGCTATCACTTGGGTATACTTGGTAAAAATGTCAGTCAGGATCAACACATTTTTGTGGCCATCACTGGACGGTGCCAAGAATGTAAAGTCAAGCACCTAGGTCTTGTTTGGGTGGGTAGCCCGTAAAATCCCCCGAAATGCCCGAACCTTGGGCTGGACAGCCTTTCCCAGCGTACATTGTTGACACTACTGACACCACTGTTCCACGTCCTGAGCCATATTTGGTCCCACAGCAGCTGAAGAGTCCTTTCAGTGCCTTGGTGTCCATGATCATCATGAACGCTATAAAGGACTTTCTGTAAACATTGTGGAAGGAGCAGCTGAAAATGCTCTGGTGCTCCACCTGGAGGGTGGTAATTTGGTACAATACATCCTCTCACTCAACCAGTCGGTCTCACTGCCGGATCAACCCCTTACTCAGGCCATATAAGGCTTCCTGTTCTCCTGCTCTTGCACAACGCTCCTCACTGCGCAACTTCCACACTGGCCCAATTCTTGGGTCCACTCTCTGCAGTAACCTAAGGTCGCTGGAAGATCGTCCTGGAAACGCAGCAGCCTCCCTGCACTGGCTTTCCGGGACATTCAGTTCCTCTTCCAACTGAATCTTCTGTGTGGGATCTCTGTCCACACAGCAAAATGCTCCAAGTACTGCCTGGACAAGGCATCAGCATTTTGATTATGCTTTCCGGGATGATATTTGATGTTTAGATTAAAGGATAGCAGTTGGGATGCCCATCGTTTCTCCACAGTCCTGAGAAGGGGGAATCCATCGATAAGGCTGGCGCACTGGCACATCATCCAGTAATGGAATCTCATGGTTGATTAATGAAGTGCAACCCAAATCTCCCTCTCCTTTAGCAAAGATATCACCATACTTAGAGAAGAGGGCCCTATCTTGCAAGACCTGTTGTTCAGTCAACCCCTTAAAGTACATTACTTTAAGAGGCCCCAATGTTAATGGCACCACAAGAAACTCTGGAAAGCACCCCAGAGCTGCCCATGTTGACAGTGCTGCCTTTTGCTCTGGTCATCACCCAGGAGCCCCCAGTGTGGAGAGCACTGCCTGGTGCTCTGGACAGCACCCCAGACAAGTCATGCTGCCTGAATATACCGAGTGTTACTCTGGAGAGTGCAAGTAAGCCAAGCCACTACTTAGTGATCAATCTCTGGCCTATTACCGGTCTGAGAGAACAATTCTGATATGGGAGCATAAAAGGACTGGCAGGGTGTATGCCCTCGACACAACACTCCAACCCTGGGCTGTAAGGCACCTCAATTGTCTCCCATACCACCCAAGCAGGCTGAGGAACTCAAGCAGTTTGGCCACTCCTACCTCTTCCACCATGAACATGATTCATGCATGGGGAAGGTGGGTGCCTGTATTGTGGACAGGCCGGTCATTTTCTTGGACTGTCTGAAGCTCCAGGGAAAAACTGGAGGCCGGTTCCAGAAGGAAGAATGGCAATGAACTCACATCGGTCTCCCAAAACCTCAGACCTGCTTTATGCGACACTCTTTCCTGAAGGCAAGGGCTGGACTTTGTTGACTCAAGGGCACAAAGGAAATAACTTAGACACGACCCTTGCATTAGACCTTAACCTGCTCCTACATTACCTGGTGGTTTCAAAGTCACTCTTAGACCTCTTGGTAGGCCCAACCCAAGAGGGCTACCTCTTGGTAGGTTGCAGGCTCAGTGTCAGGGAATTGCATGAAGAAACCAACTGTAAAAAAAAAAAGCCACAGCATCACAACATGAGATTGCAGTCAGAAGATGATGACTGTAGGAGACGACTCAGGCCCTTACTTTGCCCAGGGCATTGGAATTTCTTTCAAGTAAAGATGTACCACGGAAGGTCGAGTTCTACAAGCCCTGCGATCGACAGGCCTCTTAAATGTGGTACAGCGTGTCAACCTGTCTTTTCCTTACCAGTTCTGTGCATATAAATCTGACATTTCAAGTCTCACATCTCAAGCCAGCCCTCTGTAGCCCCCATGTGATGGTCTCTATTCCCCCACCACCACTTTCTGGTTGATGGGTCAGTGGGCTATAATGTCTGGCAGATGTTGGAGTCTCATTAGGCAGTTCCAAGGATTTGGCAGACTGGGAGGAGTACAGACCGGAGGAGGAATGTTGGTTCCTGGCCTGGCACATGCGAGAGCTTGAGATCAAAGGTCTTGTCAGGGACTGTACAGTAGGGAAGGGAATGTCAGTAGCTATCATTAGAGGGGGCTTCTCTATAGTCCCAGGCTCTGACTGGACCACCCCTGGCATCCTGAGGGGGAAATAGACGAAGCCCGCTGATCAAGCTAATAATTGCTATAACTGTCCATTGTCAAGCTGCTGGCCCTTTTTCTTCTTGCGTCTCTTCCTGGTTTTGCCTCAGTGAGTTTAATAGGACACGTTAAACAAAAAAGTCCTAGTTTCAGTTTTGTCTCCTTGTAAGAAATGGTGGCACTGTGGCACAGTGGGTAGCACAGCAAGACGGGCCTCGGTGCATTTCTCAAGGCTACCAGGGTCCTGTATGCACTTTGCAGGTGTTCCCTGTGTCTTCAAGGACTCCCTCCTGCAGTTCAAAAGCATGCACTGATGTAAGCTGGAGATGCTAAATTGGCCCCTGGCCTGTCCATGATGTTTCATGCCTTCTTCCCAATGAGCTCTAGGATAGGCTCCAGCATCCCCTGTGACCCAGAAGGATAAGTGGTTTAGAAGATGAATGAGACTTGACCCCAGTGACCCTTTTTCATCAGCTGGAAAAGATGACAGTTATAGATTGATGATTTACATGCCTCTCTTTTTAAAATCATAATAAAACCGTATATACCTCTTAATTATGTTCCATCATACTATTACACCTACATGCAGTATAATAGTGAAGCTCCTCATGCTGGCTGTAGTAAGGGGTATCCAGGGGATCCCAGCTCAGCAGTGAGGGAATCTCTGCTATGACAGTGAGAGGTGTAGGTAGGTGTGGCCCAGTTGATCTGTGCTCCCGAGGTGCGGTATTTCTCACTGTGTGGCCTGTCCAACTTTGTTACCTTGGATAG
>JAMWET010005826.1:0-7500 GCA_024036415.1 Prochilodus magdalenae
CAACGCTCCGTAACGAGTCACACATACTTTGCTCTGGTCTTATGATCAGGTGGATTATTCTGTTGGTTCTGTAGGTAATAGCACAGTTTAAGCTTATGGTATCTACCTGAATCAGTCTTGAGTATTCTGTCGGTTCTGTGGGCGTAGAAACAGTATTTGCACTTATGGTTCTATACCTGGCACTGTCCGTAATGGAGTGATTCTGTCGGTTCTGTAGGCAGTTTAGAACACGTGAGTTGCTCTGGTTCTTACTGCTCACAGTGTGGACAGCTAATGTGACTGTCGGTTACTGTAGGTTAGAACAGCTATTGCTCATTGGTCCTAACTGCTCACAGTGTGGAAGTGTTGTATCACGTTCTGTAGGACTAGAACAGTGTTTTGCTCTGGTGTCTACTGCTCAGTCTCGAGTGCCTCTGTCGGGTTCTGTAGGTTTTTAGAACGGCTTTTGCTTCTGAGGTCTACTGCTCAGTGTGGATTATTCTGTCGGTTCTGTAGGTTAGAACAGTTTTTCTGTGGTTCTACTGCTCAGTCTGGAGTGTTCTGTCGGTTCTGTAGGTTAGAACAGCTTTGCTCTGGTTCTACTGCTCAGTGTGGAGTATTCTGTCGGTTCTGTAGGTTAGAACAGTTTTGCTCTGGTTCTACTGCTCAGTATGGAGTATTCTGTCGGTTCTGTAGGTTTGAAACGGCTTTGCTCTGGTTCTACTGCTCAGTGTGGAGTATTCTGTTGGTTCTGTAGGCTAGAACAGTTTAGTTCTGGTTCTACTGCTCAGTATGGAGTATTCTGTCGGTTCTGTAGGTTTGAAACGGCTTTGCTCTGGTTCTACTGCTCAGTGTGGAGTATTCTGTTGGTTCTGTAGGTTAGAACAGTTTAGTTCTGGTTCTACTGCTCAGTCTTGAGTATTCTGTCGGTTCTGTGGGCTAGAACAGTTTTGCTCTGGTTCTACTGCTCAGTGTGGAGTGTTCTGTCGGTTCTGTAGGTTAGAACAGTTTTGCTCTGGTTCTACTGCTCAGTCTGGATTATTCTGTCGGTTCTGTAGGTTAGAACAGTTTTGCTCTGGTTCTACTGCTCAGTGTGGAGTGTTCTGTCGGTTCTGTAGGCTAGAACAGCTTTGCTCTTGATTTCCTGCGGCGTATGAAAACAAACACACCCACGTTGAGCCGTGGTTCTGGGCCTCTGGCTCTTTTGAAGCCGCTGTGCTGTGTTTACTCTGTTCCAGTGGGCCGTGAGAGCCCCTCTCCCTCCACTATCAATACCCCATCCACTATCAGAACGCCCTCCCTTTTCTTCTCCCCGGGGGTCGCCGCGCGGGTCGAGCAGGGGGTGCCGTGCGGTTCTCTGAGAGCTTTAAATTGCTTTCAGAGAGCGGAGCTTGAAGTGCTGCGGAGGTCCTCTCGGCGGGCGACACACTGGCTCTTCTGTTATCTCAAAGCTAGAGAAGGCTGAGGTGCACTTTGGGCCGCTCACAAAAACAGCTTAACTGGGGTAACCGTGGGGCCAGGTCAAAGGTCAAAACACGTCACAGCTTCATATTCATCAGGGCTTTTATTAGACTCTCGAGGAAGTTGCGCAAAACCAAACCACATCAAAGGCCGTGAGGAAGGCTGGGGGACGGCGATCCTCTGTTTGGACAGTGTTAGGAAGAGCAACACGTGTCCCGTTACACCGCACACATACAGTAAGCTGCAGGATCATCATCACCATCCCTCTAAACTGACTCAGCCCCCTCACTCCATTCATACGCACCTTCCTATGAGGCAGTGAGCTCTGGGAGCCTGGGGCCACGTTCAAAAGCAGCCCAGGCCGAAACACTCCGTATCCGCACCCTAAGTCTGAGGTAATAGCCATTTCCGGGTCCTAACCCTAACCAGCAACAACCGGAACCGGTATACACGTTCCCAATCCACTTCTCTACTGAGGTTCCACTAAGGGTCCAACAGGTTCCTACACCAGTGAAGAAACACAGTTTGGCACCAGCAAGCTCAAATGCTAGCTAGCTAATCCGGCAACCCACTGGCAACATAGCCAAAATTACGTGAACAACCTCTTGATAGAGCAGTGTTGTGAAAAAGTGATTTGCCCCATTCATGGATTTCGTATTCTCTGCAGTGATTTGTCTCTTAAGTGTTTCAGATCAATCAAACTAATTTAAATATTAGTCAAAGACAACACAGCAGTGCGCACTGGGTTCAGTCTAGCACCTAATGGCGATTTCGGACACAGCTTAAATCAATGATGGGCTAGTTTGGCGTTTGCCAGTAGATGCTAACGTTAGTTAGGTTAGGGGGCTAGCTAGCATTAGAGCCCACTGACCCCAAACGTAGTCGTCATTGGTTTAGGTCCTTATTGTTTTTTCAAGAGTCAGAATCGAATCTAGATATCATAAAAAGAGCTGCTTGGTCATAAGCACTTCATGGAGTCAAGGAATCGTTTACATCCATCCCCGAAGCTGGAGTCAACAGTTGGAGTCAATTCCAAAAAACCCAGACTCTCCAGGGGAGCTTTTAGAGTTGGACGCCTGGTTCCATTCACCACCACTGTGAACAGCTCTGACTCAGCAAATTTGTCTCACCTCAGTCCACCCTGAATGACCTTCTCTGGGCGACCGGTGGAGTTCCCCTTTGACAGAAGGAACATGGCTGCCTTAGAGGACGGCGAAGCTGGTGGTTGTTCTAATCACTAGTGAGAGAACCGCGACACGGTATTCATTAACCCTTTGCACCCTGCTCGTAGCATACAACTCAAAGCCACCAGATGAAGACCAGGCCGCCCCGGAGGAAAGAAGCCAATGGGAGGACCCGAAACGAGCGCGGCCCGGTTTAAAGACTGAGATAGAATCATCCAATCAGATTCTTTCCCAGCAAGAAAGAGAGGAAGAAAGAAAGGCAGGAGAAAAGAAAGAAACAAAAGCCTCATTGATAAGCGCAGCCCCAATACAGCCCCACACCAGGCCCTGCTCCTCCTACACAGTGCGGGAATAAACCAAAGAGACATGAAGCCCTACTTCCAGAACGCTAATGGAGGAGAACCATATGGAGGCGATTATATTAAACATATGTCGGAGGGTTATTATCAACAGTACGACGTACAAACACTCCTGACAAGCTTCATATGGCTACGGCGCAGCGCGCAGGGCACGACATGGAAAACAATTATCACTGATCTCCTTCTGGGAGTCTGTGCATGCGGAGGTGGATCCAGGGGCTGATTGTGTGCAGGTGTGCGAGAGTCCGCTTGCAGGCCAGTGGATTAGAACAAGTGACCCACAGGTCAGGACTTTCCACGTTTAGGTCCCTCCGTGCACGCCTGTGTGCGTTAGGAGCTGCTGGTTAGCTTGTTGGTTTCTTTAGCTATACAGTGAAGTATGTTTAGATAGGCCTTACAGAACACTGGCCAACAGAAATACACCACACCACCTACTGAGTCTATACCACAGTACCTACATTTAGAGCTTAGAGTTATACACTCCACCTAATGAGAAACTGTAGAACAGACTCAGTCTATACCACTGTACCTACATTTAGAGCTTAGAGTTATACACTCGACCTAATGAGAAACTGTAGAACAGACTCAGTCTATACCACTGTACCTACATTTAGAGCTTAGAGTTATACACTCCACCTAATGAGAAATTGTAGAACAGACTCAGTCTATACCACAGTAACTACATTTAGAGTTTAGAGTTATACACTCCACCTAACGAGAAACTGTAGAACAGACTCAGTCTATACCACATTACCTACATTTAGAGTTTAGAGTTATACACTCCACCTAATGAGAAACTGTAGAACAGACTCAGTCTATACCACAGTACCTACATTTAGAGCTTAGAGTTATACACTCGACCTAATGAGAACCTGTAGAACAGACTCAGTCTATACCACAGTACCTACATTTAGAGCTTACAGTTATACACTCTACCTAACGAGAAACTGTAGAACAGACTCAGTCTATACCACAGTACCTACATTTAGAGCTTAGAGTTATACACTCGACCTAATGAGAAACTGTAGAACAGACTCAGTCTATACCACAGTACCTACATTTAGAGCTTAGAGTTATACACTCGGCCTAATGAGAAACTGTAGAACAGACTCAGTCTATACCACAGTACCTACATTTAGAGCTTAGAGTTATACACTCCACCTAATGAGAAACTGTAGAACAGACTCAGTCTATACCACAGTACCTACATTTAGAGCTTAGAGTTATACACTCGCCCTAACGAGAAACTGTAGAACAGACTCAGTCTATACAACAGTACCTACATTTAGAGCTTAGAGTTATACACGCCACCTAATGAGAAACTGTAGAACAGACTCAGTCTATACCACAGTACCTACATTTAGAGTTATACACTCGACCTAATGCATGCACCCAGAGGACAGTGTAGGCTCTCTGGCGGTTCAGATAGTATATGAAAGTGTCTGTGTGTTGGTAGACATCCTGACCCCTGGTTCCCATGACCACCACCACTGTAGAGAAAGTCAGTCTGCTTATCTACAGAACACCGTTTCACATTAAACCACTTCCGAGCGGTTTCCACGGTGATGTGGACATTCTGAAAATTGGTGGACCTGCCCTGTAGGTACCTTTCCATTACACTAGCATGTCCCAGCTGTGCCAGAACAAGAATTCCATGTTCTAGATTAACTTTTTTTAAACAGAGCCAAAGATGCTGACCCATCATTCTCACCGGCTCCAGGTCACCTAGAGCCTTCACCGCCGCACAGTATGGCCTGAATATAATCCGATTACTTGCCCCCATGCTACGTCTGTGGTGCTGGGGGCGAACGGCTCCGCTCTGTGGGAGTGTACAGTGGTGCAGCCCCCTCTCACTACACCGGCTCCTTCTGAGCTGTAGAGCACCAGCACTTTCACAATCACGCTACTCCTATTGCAACACGAGGCTTTCTGTTCGGCCATTGTCTCCGCTGGAGCAATCCAGACCTACAATAACACACAGCTCCCCAGCAGTTTCACATTCAAACACAGATCTCCATTCAACGTCTCACAAACGGCCCTACATCCAGTTAACCCTTACAACGCTAGGGCTGCCTGCAGGGCTCCATCCTCATACCTACATACATAACAACAGCTGCACCCAGGAGGAGGTGTGGGAGTGCAGGTGTGTTGGGAAGGAAGATAAAGGTGACCAGGATCAATAACTGATGATAAATTTAGACTGATATGATCAATATTTATTGAGCTACACATACAGAAGTCTGTCTCTCAGTATGGCGTCGGGCCGCCGTGTTTGCTAACCCAACACGCCAGACGTCTCGGTATGGAGCTGTAGAGGTTCCTAATGGTGTCCTGTGATAATCCATCCCATGCAGCTTGAACATCCTCACACGGTTCCTGCAGATGGTGCGGTAGGGGTGAAGATAGAGGGACACCAGGCCTTCTGGACGTGTGACGACACACCGTTCATCTTGGTGTGGACCACGGTGCCTCCACACACGGATTCGTTGGGCGTCTCCACCAAGACTAAAGTGGGACTCGTCACTGAAGATGACCCGCTGCCATTCTGAGTCACTCCATGACAGTCTGGTACGACACCACTGCAGTCTTTGGTGACGGTGACGTGGTGTTAAGGACAGTCGTGGTAACGGTCTGTGTGCATGTAGTCCTGCGTGGTGCAGCCGTCGCAACTACTTACAAAGCAGCTTCAATGTGAGCCTCTGTGAAGCGCTGGTTACCCCGTGCATGCACTGTGCTACTACCCTCAGCCTACGACTAAGACAGACTAACAGGCCTGGTACACAGAGTGCAGCTGGCGTCATGCACAGGCTTTCCGAATGAACTGCCAGCCCTGTATACTCCACCTCCAGCACCGGGGCGAAGCTGTCGAAGCTCCAGACCGAAAGCCAATGTAGCAGGACAGTCACCGCTAATGAAGGGCCTCAGGGAGCTGTGGTGTAGAAGACAGGCGCTAGCTAACTCCGAGCTTAACTCCGTGGAGCACTCTAGGCACACGGGCGAGAGCCTCGTAGAGAAGGAAAGCTTGGTACCGGGCCGACGTTAGAAACTACTACTCCTGCAACCTCAGTGGAGTCATGAAGCTTAAGGAGGGCTTCCAAAGACTCCGTGCTCTCAACAAATTCCAGCCAGACCTCTTTAGCCTCAGTACAACACTAGCACCTCACGCATGAGGACCCGAGGGTGGATTACTACTGCCGCCGCCGAACTTGGCCCCCAGCCCACCAGCCAGATTAAAAAACGGTCTGGTATTTAAAACATGTCTGCTCTTTATGTTCTGCACTCAACTAGCAGCTGGACAAAACCAGGGTTGGGGTCAGTTCAGCCGGTTCAGGAGAGATTCGTTCAGGACACGCGGTAAATGAGTTCTGATTAGTTTCATTAGGCTAATATGGAGATAGCTGAATTCACACCGGAACAAGACTCACCTGAAATCTCTATCAGCAATCTACACCATGATAATACATCCTAGCGTACTTCTGGGTTCTCCTTCCACTTACGACTGCCAAAACTACAATCCCCATAATCCACCACTTCATTTAGGTGAGGCCGGTCTTTCTCTGAGTAGAGAGTTTAGGGTCAGTTCTTGCCATGTGTGCTGCACACAGAGGAATTTGGGTTCCGCATTTAACCCATCCATAAAGTGAAGCACCCACACCCGTACCCTCACCCACACGCCAGGGGGTGGTGAGTATCCGCTGAGCAATTGGGGGTTAGGTGCCTTGCTCAAGGGCCTTTCAGCCATTACTTTTTCCGGTTACAAGGTGACCTCCAGCCCATGTGACGTAAGCAAGGACTCATCAGCCACCATTACAGACCTCCAGCGAGCAGTGGTGTCCTCCATCAGTCATCCTGTTAGTGCAGCACCATTGTCAGACGGCTGCACCACGCAGGACTACATGCACACAGGCCGTTACCACGACTGTCCTTAACACCACGTCACCGTCACCAAAGACTGCAGTGGTGTCGTACCAGACCGTCATGGAGTGACTCAGAATGGCAGCGGGTCATCTTCAGTGACGAGTCCCGCTTTAGTCTTGGTGGAGACGCCCAACGAATCCGTGTGTGGAGGCACCGTGGTCAGCACCAAGATGAACGGTGTGTCGTCACACGTCCAGAAGGCCTGGTGTCCCTCCACCTCCACCCCTACCGCACCATCTGCAGGAACTGTGTGAGGATGTTCAAGCTGCATGGGATGGATTATCACAGGACTCCATCAGGAACCTCTACAGCTCCATACCGAGACGTCTGGCGTGTTGGGTAGTGAACACGGCGGCCCAACATTTACAATTTCTCTGTACAGTGCACCAGAGACTTTTCCCACACTATTTGGAACACAACACCAGCGTGGGGAGAGGGCGAGAGAGAGAGGGGAAGAGAGAGAGAGAGAGAGAGAGAGAGAGACAGAGAGAGAGAGAGAGACAGAGAGAGTAAGAGAGAGAGAGAGAGAGAGAGAGAGAGAGAGAGAGAGAGAGAGAGAGAGCGCAGGGGTTCTTTGGCTTCTCTTGTTTAGTTTTTTC
>JAMWET010005826.1:12500-20000 GCA_024036415.1 Prochilodus magdalenae
TCCAGAAGGTCTGGTGTCCCTCCACCTCCACCCCTACCGCACCATCTGCAGGAACTGTGTGAGGATGTTCAAGCTGCATGGGATGGATTATCACAGGACTCCATCAGGAACCTCTACAGCTCCATACCGAGACGTCTGGCGTGTTGGGTTAGCGAACACGGCGGCCCGACGCCATACTGAGAGACAGACTTCTGTATGTGTAGCTCAATAAATATTGATCATATCAGTCTAAACTTATCATCAGTTATTGATCCTGGTCACCTTTATCTTCCTTCCCAACAGCACCGCACTCCCACACCTCTTTCATGTAAACACACATACATTAAACACCTCAGTGTCCCTGCTGGACTGAGAATCGTCCACCAACCAAAACAATCCAGCCACCAGTGTCCTGTGAGCAGCGTCCTGTGGGGCAGCGTCCTGTGGGGCAGCGTCCTGTGGGCGGCGTCCTGTGCCCACTGATGAAGGACTAGAGGATGACCAACACTGCACTGTGCAGCAGCAGATGAGCTATCGTCTCTGACTGTCCATCTACAAGGTGGAGCAGCAAGGTAGGAGTGTCTAATAGAGTGGACAGTGAGTGGACACAGTGTCTAAACACTCCAGCAGCACTGCTGTGTCTGATCCACTCCACACCAGCACCACACACACTAACACACCACTACGTCAGTGTCACTGCAGTGCTGAGAATGATCCCCCACCCACATCATACCTGCTCTGTGGTGGTCCTGTGGGGGTCCTGACCATTGAAGAACAGGGTAATACAGTATACAGAGAAACAGATGGACCACAGTCTGGACCTGTACACCTACAGAGGGTCAGTGGAGCTGATGGAGGGGACAGTGGGTGTAGATACGAGGGGGTGAACTAGTTAAGTGCTCGTTGAGTATGTGAGCATTAACCGCGGTTCATTATCTCGATCACTTTACAGCCCTACGAAATGACGACATGCCTTTGTTATCAACAGACGCCACTTCAGAGGTTAACGAGCCGGTCCTGAGCAGCCAGAGCAGTAAAGCGTTCAGCACAGGGGGCCGCCGCGACCAGGGTTGGGAAACTCGGCTTTATGGCCCTGATATTGGATCCCTTTATCTTATTGTACTAAAACAGCCCCCCCCCATCCCCCCACACCCCCACCCTCAGGCCTGCAGAATGCGGTGGGGTCCAGCTGCATGTGTTTGGTAAACACCGCCTGTCCCCGAGTTTGACTGATAGGAGATCAACTTTACAACGAAGAGGACACTCAGACACTCCTCCACACCTGCACATCAGAGAATCCCCCCACCCCCCCACCCCACCCTGCCACACACACACAGTCGCGGGGAGAACACACACCAGGACGTGAGGAAGGGTAAATATTTAAGATCTTCTCCTTCTCTTCGGCGGCCCGCAGCGACCACGTCCTGTCTGACGGCTGAGCCTTTTAAGTGTTCAGCGTTTGCTTTGCTGATTTCCACCCAAACATGCACGGCTTCAACGAGACGCACCACCATGGAGCGTGTTTCAGGAGGAGAGGGAGCGACACTGACCGCAACTCTCAGGCTGCGTACCAACAAACACAAGCTGCTAATTAGGCTAATTAGTGGAGATGAATGTGATGTATGCAACTGTCAAGTTGCACGCAACGTACAACATGCAACCAGTTGCATGAAAGCTCCACCGTGTAAATGGTTGGGCTAACAGGCATAAGCTTGTGATCTAGAGGCTAACAGTCAGGTTGGAGCTCCACCGTGAAACATTCTTGCAACAGTTGCTTGACACCTACGTGAAACTAAACGACACTTGAGCTGCACACTGTAATGGTACATGTCCATTGGCCCGTGCTTTACAATGGAGAGAGCTGCCTCACGCGTGCGGTACATGAAGAGATGGGTTGCGTCGAGGGCAGCCTCGCGGTGCGGCGGACAGTTCAGCAGATTTCCGCTTCACGCTGATGAATACGGACTAGTCGGTGTGTCTAGTCGATGGAGCGAGGGTAGGTCGGTACGGCATACCAGTGTCACACAGAGCAAACCCCTTTCAGACACCGGGGTCATTACGGGTGGTCTTGGGTATCCAGAGTTACACAACGCCTCACTCTCTATTCATAAAGACGTGGTCAGACCAAACGCTGCCGGGCGGAAAGCTGCAGAGGGTGTTGGAGCCTCGGCTGAGTGAGGAAGACCGACTCTACTGTATATACAGCTCTGGAAGAATGTAGGAGCCCACCTGTACCTGATCAGTGTCTCTAGGTGTACAGGTTCTGGGTTTGTGTTGCCAGTCTCGCCAGTCTCTCTGTAGGTCACTCAAGGTCATCTTACGGTGGGTAAGGGACATTGGAATGAGGTGGCGCTCATCACGGTCAGTAGAGAGTGGGTGTGGCTCTCTGCCAGTCTGTAGCTGTGTTGTCCTGTGTGTTGGCTGCTGGACCTTGTTCTTATGAACCAGACGCTCACTGTATCTGCCAGTAAAGCTAGAACCCAACCTTCGGTTCCTCACTGAGAACCTGCTGTACATGCGGAGATGCTGATTTAGGAAGGAACCGGAGTGGGATCTGATTTATTTCCAGAGCTGTATGGTACAGTGTTGGTTTTTAAGGGTTAGCAGTTTTGGTATCTTGTCCTTGAAATTTAGACTAACTAGCTAAGCCGCTAACTGACACAGTGCCACCATGCCTCACCAGGACACTGGTGGTGGAAACCCCCCATAACTAATATCTACAGGTCATTACCGATATCAGTGCCGCATAACGGTGCTAACGTTAGCATGGTGGCTAACACGTTATTGTCGTTTCCAGCCTGCCTAGGCAAACCACTGGACTCCAAACAAAGCCCACCACACCTCATTAGGCTCGATGGATGCTTTTCCCAGCTCCAGGTCATTTACACTGTATCACTGCACCTTTAGCCGCACACTGGACCGGCAGTCTGGACAGAGGAGCTCTGCGCTACTGTTCATCTGTCATCTCTCAGTGTGGGGGTGTGAGTGAGAGCAGCTCAGGGCTTGGGTACGAGGCCCTGAGTACGAGAGAGACAGCGGCTCGCTGGCCACAGGCCCTTAGGGAGGTTTATAAGATCCTGACAGGCCTCGTCTCGGACAGCCGGCTACAGCGGACGGCCCCACTGAGCACAGGCGCTGGAGTCCACCCTCACAGCACGAGCGCTGGACCCGGATCACATTCACTGTTTCAAATGCAAAGCCTTTTGTGGGTCGGGAGCTTCGGCAGACTGAAGGAGGGGCATTCAAAGGCTAATTGCATTCAGTTGTTTGTGACTGAAAGGGAGGAAACCAGCATGAACCCACACCAGAGGGTCTTCAGTCAATCAGATACTAAACGTCACTTGAGGGCTGTTACATATGATCACTAGACCTACGCAGGACTACATGCACACAGACCGTTACCACGACTGTCCTTAACACCACGTCACCGTCACCAAAGACTGCAGTGGTGTCGTACCAGACTGTCATGGAGTGACTCAGAATGGCAGCGGGTCATCTTCAGTGACGAGTCCCGCTTTAGTCTTGGTGGAGACGCCCAACGAATCCGTGTGTGGAGGCACCGTGGTCAGCACCAAGATGAACGGTTTGATGTCACACGTCCAGATGGCCTGGTGTCCCTCCACCTCCACCCCTACCGCACCATCTGCAGGAACTGTGTGAGGATGTTCGAGCTGCATGGGATGGATTATCACAGGACTCCATTAGGAACCTCTACAGCTCCATACCGAGACGTCTGGCGTGTTGGGTTAGCGAACACGGCGGCCCGACGCCATACTGAGAGACAGACTTCTGTATGTGTAGCTCAATAAATATTGATCATATCAGTCTAAATTTATCATCAGTTATTGATCCTGGTCACCTTTATCTTCCTTCCCAACGGCATTCCCAATCCCACACCTCCTTCTGTGTATGCACTAATGTTATTATTCAGGCTAATCCTACAATAATGGGATCAATAGACGCCCCCCACAGAGCTCCTAAGCACCATCAGACCTACTCAGTGGCTGCCTATCACATCTGAATGACTAGGGTTACTCAGTCGGGTGAAGCCGGTTGGAGATCATTCCGACAGACAATGAGCCGGAGCGCGGATGGGAGAGAGCTGTGCATTTCCACAGGAAAGAGGAAACCGTCCGTCGGACACACAATGCGGACAGTTAGATGGATGTGAGATTTGTTTTGAGGGCTCTCTCTATTGAATCTGAATGGAGACGGTGGACTGCTGGGAGGCTTCCAAGCCACAGGCCTGCACAGTGGCTGGGCTACTGTGGGAATAAACACGGACAGCGTTCCGCCCGCACAATGCCGTGAGAGCAGTTCTTGCTCGTGTCTCCGCTGTCGGCCATGAGGCTCTGACGGGCTGGACTTACTGTTACTGTACAGCAACATTAGGAAGTGGACAGGGGGGTGGGCTGGAATTCCTCAGCAGCCCACATGAAAGGCGACTGGGATATGAGGAGCACGAGTGCACATCTGCAGCCTGCACTCTCCGGGCTCTTCCCAACAGGTAATGTGAATTATGGTGCGGAATGGATTACAGCCAGACACGGCTCTGACGTCTCTCGCTCTCGTCCCTCTGCCCTGCAAACGGCTCCATCAGCAAAGAAAGAGCAGAGAGCTTCGAGCTGGGCATTTAGCAGCTCGCCGTGCCGCACGTTTCGGGTTCTCCCGGCTGCAACACCGCGGCCGTAACCTCGTGAAAGGTACGGAGAAACGGGCAGTGCAAGGGTCAGGTTAGGAAACACGAGGTTAGGCTACAAGCAGAGGGAAGGGTTAATCATCAGCCTGTCCAGCAGAACCGCTGCCGGTCAGCGGGGCCGGTTATTACTTTCCACCACGGCACATTCATCCCCCCCAACCCCCGCTTCAACATCCCCACTGGCTTAGTAATGAACTAAGGAGCTGAACTAAGGAGCGGGAAACTGCACAAGCAGGACCGGGAATCACTTCAGAGAGCCAGAACTTGCCTGGAGTTGCTTTACACACTATTAGCCCTACAGGTAAGAAGCCCTACAGGTAAGAAGCCCTACAGGTAAGAAGCCTAGAGGTAAAAAACATTACAGGTAAGAAGCCCTACAGATAAGAAGCCCTACAGGTAAGAAGCCCTACAGGTAAGAAGCCTAGAGGTAAAAAACATTACAGGTAAGAAGCCCTACAGGTAAAAAGCCCTACAGGTAAGAAGCCCTACAGGTAAGAAGCCTAGAGGTAAGAAACATTACAGGTAAGAAGCCTTACAGGTAAGAAGCCTTACAGGTAAGAAACCCTACATGTTAGAAGCCCTACAAGTAAGAAGCCTTACAGGTAAGAAGCCCTACAGGTAAGAAGCCCTACAGGTAAGAAGCCCTACAGGTAAAAGGCCTTACAGGTAAAAAGCCTTACAGGTAAGAAGCTATACAGGTAAGAAGCCTTACAGGTAAGAAGCCCTACAGGTAAAAAACCTTACAGGTAAGAAGCCTTACAGGTAAGAAACCCTACATGTAAGAAGCCCTACAGGTAAGAGGCCTTACAGGTAAGAAGCCCTACAGGTAAAAAGCCCTACAGGTAAGAAGCCTTACAGGTAAGAAGCCTTACAGGTAAGAAACCCTACATGTAAGAAGCCCTACAGGTAAGAAGCCTTACAGGTAAGACCCCTTACAGGTAAGAAGCCCTACAGGTAAGAAGCCTTACAGGTAAGAAGCCCTACAGGTAAGAAGCCTTACAGGTAAGAAGCCTTACAGGTAAGAAGCCTTACAGGTAAGAAACCCTACAGGTAAGAAGCCCTACAGGTAATGTAGTAAGTGAGAATGGTCATGTCATGTGCCTGACTTAACTGATTATCGTAGTACTGCAGGTAGTAAGGAGACTTTACGCCCACACTGCAGCTGACTAGTGCCATGGCTGCCCATGATGGACCCTCAGCGCTAGTGCCTTGGTAACAAGCTGAGTCAGTTATGTGTACTTAAGAACCACAAACTGCCACTTTAACTACCCAGTTTATGTTGTACCTAAACTGAGCGCCAGGATTGAAATGCCACATGTACACTGCACAAACTGATATTCTTTCCCCTAGTAACCCCCCCCACCTAGCGCAGTCCTTCCCATAGACTGCACCCACTTGACACCTTTAACAAAATGTTGCGCACGTCATGCTGTCAGGCCCACTCTTAGCCCATAAAATGCCCCCCTTTTTCCATAATCGCTTTTGGCTAGCGCCCTTTAGAGCCTATTACCAGTACATGCCCTTATCTCCAACTGCCTTATTCATCCCATAGCTGTGCCGTGATAGATACCCCCTAAGAACCCCAGAACTAGCCCCCATGTAGAACTTCTCGTAGAGACTCTCACTCCATTTACCCCATAACTAACCAGTCAGTCCTCTCTATATTGCCCCGCCTTACCCCATAACTAATCCTCATAGTGCCTCTCTATCTGCTGCCCCTTTACCCACATAACTATACATCACCTATGTCCTCTCTATATCTGCCCCCTCTTAACCCCATAAACTCAACCTCCAGTCCTCTCTAGTCTGCCCCCTTTACCCCATAACTTAACCTCAGTCCTTCTCTATCTGACCCCTTTACCCCATAACTAACCTCCGTCCTCTCTTACGGCCCCCTTTCACCCCATAAACTAACCTCTATGTTCCGTGTAGTCTCATCTGCCCCCATTTTACCCCATAACTAACCTCAGTCCTCTCTAATCTGCCACCTTTACCCCATTAACTAACCTCAGTCCCTCTCTATCTGCCCCCTTTACACCAGATAACTAACCTCAGTCCTCTCTATCTGCCCCATTTTACCCCATAACTAACCTCAGTCCTCTACTATCGCCCCATTTTAACCCATAACTAACCTCGTCCTCTCTATCTGCCCCCTTTACCCCACTAACTACTAACCTCAGAGTCCTCTCTATCTGCCCCTATTTACCCCATAACTAACCTCTCAGTCCTCTCTATCTGCCCCCTTTAACCCCATAACTAACCTCAGTCCTCTCTATCTGCCCCCTTTCCCTATATGCTAACCTCAGTTCCTCTCTTATCTGCCCCCTTTACCCCCTAACTAACCTCAGTCCTCTCTATCTGCCCCATTTTACCCCATAACTAACCTCAGTCCTCTCTATCTGCCCCCTTTACCCCATAACTAACCTCAGTCCTCACTATCTGCCTCTTTACCCCATAACTAACCTCAGTCCTCTCTATCTGCCCCCTTTACCCCATAACTAACCTCAGTCCTCTCTAAATCTGCCCCCCTTTACCCCTATAACCTAACCTCAGTCCTCTGCTCTATCTGCCCCCTTTACCCCATAACTAACCTCAGTCCTCTCTATCTGCCCACCTTTACCCCATAACTAACCTCAGTCCTTCTCTATCTGCCCCATTTTTACCCCATAACTTAACCTCAGTCCTCTCTATCTGCCCCCTTTCCCCCATAACTACCCTCCGTCCTCAATATCTGCCTCTTTACCCCATAACTAACCTCAGTCCTCTCTATCTGGCCCCACATCTTGAGCCTCATACCTAATACCTAAGTCCCTCTTTATCTG
>JAMWET010005826.1:25000-40000 GCA_024036415.1 Prochilodus magdalenae
AAGAAATATAGAGCGGCAGAGAGAGGGAAAGAAAGAGAGAGAAAGAAGCAGGGGGAAGAGAGAAAGGTAGATGAAAGGCAAAAAGAGAAAGTGAGGGAGGAGAGAGAGACATAAACACACATGCTAATGCTCATAAACCATTGTCCAGGTATCGCTCCTTCTGGAATCAGCATCTCCACATGTACAGCAGGTTCTCAGTGAGGAACCGAAGGTCGGGTTCTAGCTGTACTGGCAGATACAGTGAGCGTCTGGTTCATAAGAACAAGGTCCAGCAGCAAACACACAGGACAACACAGCTACAGACTGGCAGAAGGGCCAAACCCACTCTCTACTGACCGTGATGAGCGCCACCGCCTCTTCCAATGTCCCCTTACCCACCGTAGATGACCTCGAGTGACCTACCGAGAGACCTGGCGAGCGGTGGCTGGGTGAAACGCGCACAGCGAGCATGTTTCTAAAAACAGGCTTCTCTGGAGGACTCATTAGTGATTTTCTAAACACACAAGATCTAATACAATATCTGATCTGGAGTTTTGGGAGAAACATGGTTTCCATAGTGTAGAGAATCAAAACAGAAACCAACACAAACCCAGGAACCTGCATCCACACTCACCTAGAAACACGTATCAGGTAACAGGCGGGCTTCTACATTACTCCAGAGCGGTATATATACAGTAGAGTCGGTCTTCCTCACTCCAGCCGAGGCCCCTTCACAACACCCTCTGCAGCTTTCCGCCCGGCAGCGTTTGGTCTGACCGCGTCCCTTTATGAATAGAGAGTGAGTGGCGTCGTGTGAGCTCTGGATGACCCGGGACCACCCTAATCTCATGTCACGACTGACCCCCTGTGTCTGAAAAGGGGTTCTCATGCCTCTGTGTTTGACACTCATCGGTAGGCCTACCAAACATACCCCCTGACCCAATCAACTAGACACAGTCTGACATCACGCGTCCGGTATTCATCAAGCGTGAAGCGGTAATTCCATGCTCTGAACTGACCGCCTCGCCACCGCGAGGCATGCTTCTCGGACGCAAGCCAACCCTTCATGTACCGCCCGCGTGAGGCAGCTCTCTCCCATTGTAAAGGAACGGGCCAATGGACACGTACCATTACAGTGGCAGCAGCTAAAGTTTAGCGTTAGTTTCACGTAGGTGTCAAGCAACTGTCACAGGAACGTTTCATGGTGGAGCTCCAACCTGACTGAGAGAAAGAGAGAGGGAGGGGGAGAAGGAGAGTGAGAAAGAAATGAGAGAGGGAAGAGAGAGTTAGAGAAAGAAACAGAAAGAGAGAGGGAGAGAGGAAGAGAGATAGAGAGAGCAACAGAGAGAGAGGGAGAGTGAGGGAAAGAAAGAGAGAGGGCTAGAGAGAGAGAGTGAGGGAAAGAAAGAGAGAGGGCTCTCAAGAATGGAGAGAGAAGAGAGTGAGGGAAAGATAAGTCAGAGAGCACGACAGGAAGAGAGGGAGAGGAGCACCAGTGAGGCGGAAAGAAAGAGAGAGAGCGACAGGATGAGCGAGGGAGAGAGAGTGAGGGAAAGATAAGAGAGGAGCGGCAGAGCGAGAGAGGAGAGAGAGTGAGGAAATCACAGAAGATAACCGGCGCAGAGAGAGAGGGACGAGAGGAGAGAAAGAAAGAAAAGAGGTGACGAGGGAGAGGGAGGAGAGAAAGAGAGCAACAGAGAGAGAGGGAGAGAGGGAGAGAAAAGAGAGGTCGCGAGACATCAGGCGAAGAGGGAGACGAGAGTGAGGATACACAGAAAGAGAGAGCGGCAGAGAGAGGGAGAGAAAGAAAGAGAGAGGGACAGGGAGAGAGGACGGGAGAAAGAGAGCAACAGAGAGAGAGGGAGAGAGGGAGAGAAAGAAAGAGAGAGCAACAGGGAGAGAGGACGGGAGAAAGAGAGAGCAACAGAGAGAGAGGGAGAGAGGGAGAGAAAGAGAGAGAGCGACAGCGAGAGAGGAAGAGAGTGAGGGAAAGAAAGAGAGAGGGCCAGGGAGAGAGAATGAGGGAAAGAAAGAGAGAGGCAACAGAGAGAGAAGGTAGAGAAAAGATCAGACGAGAGCGACAGGGAGAGAGGAAGAGAGAGCAAACAGTCACAAGAAGAGGGAGAGAGGGAGAGAAAGAGAGAGAAGCGACAGCGAGAGAGGAAGAGAGTGAGGAAAGAAAGACGAGAGAAAGAAGCAGGGGTGAAAAGTCACTCACAGAAATGTGTCGAGAGCAAGGCGAAAAAGGGAAAGAGAGGGAGGGGGAAAGAGAGAGAGAGAGAGAGAGAGAGAGAGAGAGAGATCACCCATCGTCCAGGTATCGTACCAAGTAGCTGGTACCAAAAATGCAACACAGCGCAACCCAACCCTTCACGTACCGCACGCGTGAGGCAGCGCGCTCCACTGTAAAGAACGGGCCAATGGACACGTACCGTTACAGTGTGCAGCTCAAGCGTTGTTTAGTTTCACGTAGGTGTCAAGCAACTGTCGCAGGAGCGTTTCACGGTGGAGCTCCAACCTGACTGCTAGCCTCCATCAAGGAGACATGGTTCCAGTCGCGTAGTCTGTAGTCACTAGAGAACAAAACAGAACCGTGTTCCAACACGAACCCAGAACCTGCACAACTAGAGACGCTGACCGAACCTTGCTGCTACATAACCCTGACATAAACAGGTCATAGCAGGCGACATACACGCTGTTATACGAGTCCTATGCTTTAATGTATGATGTCATAACGTCACATCTCTGACATCACATCTCTGACATCACATCTCTGATAACGTCCAACATTATAGCAGTCATACTGCCGAGCGCAGGCTGTCACGACGCCTCACGACACCTTTATGGCAGGAGTATGTCAGGCCTATGTAGCAGGGTTCGTGTGAAGCGTTACCGAGAACCTTGTACCTTGTATGGAGCCCCCCTTTGAGCTTTTCTCCAGGTAGGTCAATCATCTGGCCAGCAGTTGACCTCTGCAGAGGACAAAAGACAACAGCTACCTTAGCTTCAGACAGACCAGCGAGACCGCAGACAGACATATACACACGCACATCTATACTCTCCGTTTGGTAAATATTTGATTCTGATCCGAATTTTCCACAAGCACGCCGCATGGTTCTCCCTCAGCGAGCCCTGAGCCCCCACGCTCAGGAAGTATATATCAAGTTCTATATGAACAGCCTGGATTCCACTAGCAGCCCACAAGTTACGCATGAGGGGGCTTAAATATGTCACATTCAAGTACAAACATATGGGGGTCACGCGTACGATGCAGGCGTACGTGGTTAACCCTTTCGAGCACAGACAGAGAGTGTGGGTCTGCGGTGACGCTGCACAGGAGCCGGGTTCACCCGGCCACATAGCAGCCCCCACGTAAACCTGCGTAAACCGGTTTAGTGTACGTATGGGGTATGTAGTGTACGTCACGGTGACGCAACGCTGAAATGATCGAACACTGGAGCATGAATGAGAACAGGGCATCAGCTCAACGCCGAGTCCTGCTGAACACCCTGAAGCAGACTGCGGCGTGGCCGAAGCGGAGTTTCTGGTGCCCCCTGTAGCCCGTTTGGAGAGATTTCACTCTCACTCCCAAACTCCAGTCCCGCCACAGGTACAGGACGACTGAGAACGACTGACAGGGTAGTCAGGACCGACGGCAGTGAGAGGGAAGTCTCTGAAGGTTCAAACGACCAATGACGCAGTCAATCAGAGTCAGGGAAGGTCTCCGAACAAACGACACAGTTAGTAAACAAATCAGAGTCAGGGAAGGTCTCCGAACAAACGACACAGCTAGTAAACAAATCAGAGTCAGGGAAGGTCTCAGAACAAACGACACAGTAAACAAATCAGAGTCAGGGAAGGTCTCAGAACAAATGCCACAATTATTAAACTAATCAGAGTCAGGGAAGGTCTCCGAACAAACGACACAGTAAACAAATCAGAGTCGGGGAAGGTCTCAGAACAAATGCCACAATTATTAAACTAATCAGAGTCAGGGAAGGTCTCAGAACAAACGACACAGTTAGTAAACAAATCAGAGTCAGGGAAGGTCTCAGAACAAACGACACAGCTAGTAAACAAATCAGAGTCAGGGAAGGTCTCAGAACAAACGACACAGTTAGTAAACTAATCAGAGTCAGGGAAGGTCTCAGAACAAACGACACAGTTAGTAAACTAATCAGAGTCGGGAAAGGTCTCAGAACAAACGACACAGTTAGTAAACTAATCAGAGTCGGGGAAGGTCTCCGAACAAACGACACAGTAAACAAATCAGAGTCAGGGAAGGTCTCAGAACAAACAACACAATTATTAAACTAATCAGAGTCAGGGAAGGTCTCAGAACAAACGACACAGTAAACAAATCAGAGTCAGGGAAGGTCTCCGAACAAACGACACAGTTAGTAAACTAATCAGAGTCAGGGAAGGTCTCAGAACAAACGACACAGTTAGTAAACTAATCAGAGTCAGGAAAGGTCTCAGAACAAATGACACAATTATTAAACTAATCAGAGTCAGGAAAGGTCTCAGAACAAACGACACAGTTAGTAAACTAATCAGAGTCAGGGAAGGTCTCCGAACAAACGACACAGTAAACAAATCAGAGTCAGAGAAGGTCTCCGAACAAACGACAGTTAGTAAACAAATCAGAGTCAGGGAAGGTCTCCGAACAAACGACACAGTAAACAAATCAGAGTCAGGGAAGGTCTCAGAACAAATGCCACAATTATTAAACGAATCAGAGTCAGGAAAGGTCTCAGAACAAATGCCACAATTATTAAACTAATCAGAGTCAGGGAAGGTCTCAGAACAAACGACACAGTTAGTAAACTAATCAGAGTCGGGGAAGGTCTCAGAACAAACGACACAGTTAGTAAACTAATCAGAGTCAGGGAAGGTCTCAGAACAAACGACACAGTTAGTAAACTAATCAGAGTCAGGGAAGGTCTCAGAACAAACGACACAGCTAGTAAACAATTCAGAGTCGGGAAAGGTCTCAGAACAAACGACACAATTATTAAACTAATCAGAGTCGGGGAAGGTCTCCGAACAAACGACACAGTAAACAAATCAGAGTCAGGGAAGGTCTCAGAACAAACGACACAGCTAGTAAACAAATCAGAGTCAGGGAAGGTCTCAGAACAAACAATTATATTAACAAGAGTTCAGTTAAGAGTTCTGTTGAGTTCAGTTAAGAGTCCAGTTAAGAGTTCAGTTAAGAGTTCAGTTATGAGTCCAGTTAAGAGTTCTGTTCAGAGTTCTGTTAAGAGTCCAGTTAAGAGTTCTGTTAGGAGTTCTGTTAAGTGTTCAGTTAAGAGTTCAGTTAAGAGTTCAGTTATGAGTCCAGTTAAGAGTTCTGTTCAGAGTTCTGTTAAGAGTCCAGTTAAGAGTCCAGTTAAGAGTTCTGTTCAGAGTTCTGTTAAGAGTCCAGTTAAGAGTTCTGTTAAGAGTTCTGTTAAGTGTTCAGTTAAGAGTTCAGTTAAGAGTTCAGTTAAGAGTCCAGTTAAGAGTTCTGTTCAGAGTTCTGTTAAGAGTCCAGTTAAGAGTCCAGTTAAGAGTTCTGTTAAGAGTTCAGTTCAGAGTTCTGTTAAGAGTCCAGTTAAGAGCTCAGTTAAGAGTTCAGTTAAGAGCTCAGTTAAGAGCTCAGTTAAGAGTTCAGTTAAGAGTTCTGTTAAGAGTTCAGTTCAGAGTTCTGTTAAGAGTCCAGTTAAGAGTTCTGTTGAGAGTTCTGCTCGCTGAACAAACCCACAGACTGTTTGGGTGTGAATCAGTGTCAGAACCGTTTGCCTTGTAAACTGGTCAGAAATGGACCATCTGTCAGCACAGGTAGCTAAAGTGTCCAGAGAGAGACCCTCAGGTGAAGTACAGCCCCGGGAACCAGAGCGTTAAGTGCAGCACTTACGGTATCAGTAAGCTCCAACCACTGACGCAAGGCAGAACCGCACTAGAGGCAGCCTAGAGGCAGCATGGAGCCTCCTGTATACAGTGATAGGAAACACGGTGGCTCAGTGAGAGCTCCGATTCCACATGCTGATCCACTTTACAGACCAGTGTGGACACGCACGCTCACCGGCCACTCAGGGGGGAGATTTTAATCAGACCAGGACAAAAGGGCGCTCCGCCGGCGGGACGTTTGGTTTGAAAGGGTTAAACGAAGGCACAGAGTACAGCCTGTCGGGTCTTAAGGCTGACTGATGTTTCCTTTCTTTTCCAGGAATGTGTAGCTGGAGAATCCTCCCTTCAGCAGGGTGACTGGGGTGGGGGGGCTATAAGGGGAGGTGGTATAGAGAGGGGGCAGTGAAACACAAGCTGCAGAAATAATGTTGGGATCATAATTAAGTGAACACAAAGCAGGAGGACCTCATTTCTCCCTGCATGCTCCGTCTCTCCCCTCTCCTTCCCTCTCCCTCTCTCCGAGGCCTGACGGGCTGATGGAAATGTCATGCGGAAATCAAGCAGACAGAGGGACTTAATAAAGAGATCTGTTCTTCCGTTAGATTGTAGAGATTAAAAATAGGAGGTTTTGGAAAGGGCTGTGTTCAGGAGAGGGCTCTATGAGATGTGCTGGCAGCAGTCCAGAGCACACACTGCTGCTCCCTTCTGCCACTTTGTTATTAAGCGTCATGGCCGTGCGCTGCAGTGTGCTGCCACCAAGTGGTCGAGGTCTGACACTGCACCTGCAGGTAAGGGTAAAGGATTTTGGTGTGTGGTGAAAACAGTGCACACACCAAGTCCATCTGTTTACTGTTTCCGGGATCTATCTATTCAGCTGACAGATATTTAGCCCCTCCCATTAATTCCAAAGTGTTTAAGTCTGGGCCAATCAGAATGGACCACCAAAACTGTCCCCATCAGATGAATCTGGAAGACACCTTAAGGCTACGGACGGAGGTCAGCTGGGACTGGACTGGGCTTGTACTGGACAAGGTTCTGGATCTAGCCACATCAGTGTTCAGACTCTCTTACATCAGAGAACTGCTCAGGTGGTCCAGATTTGGTGGATGCCGTCCCTGGCACAGTTCCGAGGAGAATTCCCGTAGACTGGGATTTTATCCACTGCTGGTAGACCCGTATGACCGTACGCTTCCATACACCTGCAGACTCAGCTACTTCCTTCACACTATGGTCTTTGGCCACGCCCACATGCAGTCCTTCCTTTTAGCCAATCATTAACATCTGCTCTGGAGCCGTTTTCCACACATGGAACGAGACATTCCCTGCACTGTAGCTCCTCTTCCCAATCTATGGATCCTGTCACTCACACCCCGCAGGTGTTTATAGCCCCATCGTCCTCGTGCAGCAGTGCCACCTGCAGGAGCCTGAAGGTACTACCACCTTAAACACAAGGTGACTGGTGAGCTCGTATCCTGTACTGTCAGTAATCCCACGCTGGTGTTATAAATGGTCATTGTGAGAGAAATGTAGAATAAGGGTGCTTTAATATTTGAATAGAACAGAAATCATTGTAAAACTGAAAGCTTAGTCAGCGTTGAGGCAGAGACACACGCCCTGCAGGACCCAGTGTGAGGCATGCTTGGTGGTGAAAAGGTCCGCTTCGAACACCAGCCCGACGCCCATGGCGTTCCTCCTCATGGAGGTTGTGTAGACCGGCGTCCTCAGTGTGTTCTGGGGGAACATCAGTAGACGTG
Source organism: Prochilodus magdalenae (assembly GCA_024036415.1). Classification (NCBI taxonomy): domain Eukaryota; kingdom Metazoa; phylum Chordata; class Actinopteri; order Characiformes; family Prochilodontidae; genus Prochilodus; species Prochilodus magdalenae. Next base: position 32,626 of record JAMWET010005826.1, read on the forward strand.
TGTGCTTAAGAGACACTTCATAGACAGATACATAAACCTCTTCATTATCACTTCACTATACGCCCACCAGCCACCTCGTTATGTCCAGCTCCTCGTATCCACACCACTGTCCACTGTACCAGCTCCACTGTCCATACAGGACACTCTGTAGGTGTACAGGTCCAGACTGTAGTCCATCTGTTTCTCTGTTTACTGTATTACCCTGTTCTTCAATGGGCAGGACCCCTGTCCTGTGGGCAGCATCCTGTTCACAGCGTCCTGTGGGCAGTGTCCTGTGGGGCAGCGTCCTGTGGGACAGCGTCCTGTGGGCAGTGTCCTGTGGGGCGGCGTCCTGTGCCCACTGATGAAGGACTAGAGGATGACCACCACTGCACTGTGCAGCAGCAGATGAGCTATCGTCTCTGACTGTCCATCTACAAGGTGGACCAGCAAGGTAGGAGTGTCTAATAGAGTGGTCAGTGAGTGGACACCGTGTCTAAACACTGTGGTGGTCCTGTGGGGGTCCTGACCATTGAAGAACAGGGTAATACAGTACACAGGGAAACAGGTGGACTACAGTCTGGACCTGTACACCTACAGAGTGTCCTGTATGGTCAGTGGAGCTGAGTACAGATACAAGGAGGTGGATGTAATTAGGTGACCGTTGGGTGTGTTCAGTCCCTGGAAAGTGAAAGTGTTACAGGTGTGCGGTACTGTGTTACCTGCAGTTTGAGCCGGTGGGCCTCTATGGGAATCACCTTGAGGATGGGCAGTTGTACCACCAGCACTTTGGGTTTGCTGCGCACCAGGCAGCCCTGATCAACATCCCAGTCGGCTCCCTCCAGGTACAGACCCGACACAAAACAACCTGCAACGACATGTCCGTGTTCACTGCAGTGCCGAGACCGACCCACCACCCGCACAGTACCTGCCCAGACCACTGAGGAAAGGGTGTGTAGGCAAACGAGCGTCACCTTGTCCGGGTCTCTCGGTGACCTCGTCCTCACTGCGATACTGTGTGACGTGTGTGTAGAGCGTAGAGCGGTCCAGTGGCCAGCCGTTCCGTCTGCATGTAGCCTGCACCAGCGCGGTCAGGTACGACTCCGGTATGTGTAACCCTGATAGCCACATGACTCTGGGCTCGCCATCGTCCACCTGTAGATTAGACGTACGTTCAAACAGTGTACTCTCTCTCTTAAAGTGTCTACTCTCAGTCAGGTTTACTCTCCCTGGCTAATAAACACAGGCACACCTGTTTAAAAGGCTGAACCACTTAAAGGAGCAATATGTAATACTGACAGCTAGTGTAGCTCAGCTAGTGTAGCGCCATCCTCCCCAGGACTGATGATATTACACGTTCATTCTGACCAGCTGCTGTGATAAATTAGTTAGGGCTGGCTAATCTTAGCGGAACATGGTGAGGAGGAAATTAGCTGACTCAGCATCTGTCCTTCTGGCCTGTAAGCCGTTTCCACCTTTCAAATACAATACTCAATGGAGCCAGTATCTACTGGTGTTAAGCTGGTTTTAGCGCCTTCCATGTCTTTGGTCATGGAGCGCTTGAGAAGGACGCCAAGGCTTTTTAGGTTAGTAGAATTAACGTTAACTGGTTGGTGTGGTGCAGTAGACAACCCCCCAACCCACCAAGGAGCTGCTGCCCCATGTAGGAGACTGGGGTTCGATTCCTGTCTGGGTAACTACACGCCGCTACACCAGGATAGACTCCTGACTCTCCAGTGCCCTGCCTGTAGTACGATTGGATAAGGGCGTCGGCTAAATGCCATGAATAAATGATCTCTCTTTATTCAGAGAACATACTGGCTGTAGAATTGTTGTGACAGAGGTCCGTTTTTCAGCTTAGCCTTTATGATTTAGCACATAAAAATTTGCATATTGTTCCTTTAAGCTTATCATTGAGCCAGTAATGTTTAATTTTTAATCCAGCATGTCCCATGAGCCTAAAGCACCAGTCAGGAAAAGTTCATTAACTAGGGGATGGTAATCACAGGTAAGTCCCAATGGCTTTTTTCATTGCTGGTGTTTCAAAGCCTGAGGCATTACTCAGAACTAGCGTACTGCAAATCCACCAGGCTGTAAAATCCCTGTTGCCGGTCACTCCTAAATGTGGTTGCAGTCTTGTAGCACCAAATTCGAACGGCTGTTTCATGGAGCATAGGTTTTGCGGTTCTTATGTTCATGGTATTAAAGTTGCACTATGTAAGATGTGGGGATTTGGAGACCTCTCTGGCGGACGTGTGTAACTGCATGTCGTATGTTGTAACATGGCTTGAGCTATGGACCTGTTCCCTGATGACTGAAATCAGATCTGCATCGGTATGATGTTGATTTTGAAGAAATTTGAGGCCTAAACTTTGAGACCTGCTTTTAAGCCTGAGCATGTGACGTTAATACGCTGGTTCAGGGTCATACCCATGAGCTGTACTGGTCGTAGCGTCTCTTGAAGTGGATCATCCAGTTGCCTAAAGATTTAAGGGTGTCAGGGGCCAGTCTCCTCCAGATAGCAGGAATCTGACCATTAAACAGGGCTCTGGCCACTTCGTCCAGTTCGCTGCTCATCCCCACCTCGCCTGCTAAAGCCTGCAACACGGACACACATACGTAAGCACAGATGTAGAGGGGCCTATCTCAGGAGCTCCCTGCTACTGCTATCCTCCTCCCTCTCTTCATCTCTCACCCGCTGGAGTTCGGCAAGCGAGCGGCTCATTCGGAGGACCAGCCTGTTGAAGCGCTCCAGCTCCTGCAGCAGCACCACGGAGGTGGGTGAGACCTCCAGGCCGAACTTCTTACGGATCACGTCCAAGTCGAATACGCTGGGCAGCTTGTTCTGGATGTCCCGTGCCACCTGAGCGATGTACTCGTCTCGACTGATCCCACCACCAGAATCACCTGCAGCACAGAGACATGGGCACCTTTAGCCCCAGACAAATAGATGGACAGACAGACAGAGAGATAGATAAATGGACAGACAGACAGATAGATAGATAAATGGACAGACAGAGAGATAGATAAATGGACAGACAGACAGAGAGATAGATAGATAGATGGCCAGATGGACAGAAAGATAGACAAATAGATGGACAGACAGACAGATAGATAGATAAATGGACAGAGAGATAGATGGACAGACAGACAGACAAATAGATGGACAGATAGACAGAGAGATAGATGGACAGACAGACAGAGAGATAGATAAATGGACAGACAGACAGAGAGACAGATAGATGGACAGACAGACAGAGAGATAGATAGATGGACAGACAGACAGAGAGATGGACAGACAGACAAACAGATAGATGGACAGACAGACAGACAAATAGACGGACAGACAGACAGACAGACAGACAGACAGACAGACAGACAGACAGACAGACAGACAGACAGATAGATAGATAGATAGATAGATAGATAGATAGATAGATAGATAGATAGATAGATAGATAGATAGACAGATAGATAGATAGATGGATAGTTGGGTGAATGTGGTAGTGTGGTGTGGCACCTGTTTGGGGCTGCAGCTCTATGAGGTGAGTCCACATGTCCCGGGCAGCCTGAGTGTAGTAGCCAATCTCAGCGTTGGGGTGCAGACCAAACACCTCCGGAGTGTTAGCCAGCGGGAGCGACTCAATTTCACCTGGGAAACAGACAAAGTCAGCGCTGTAGTTCCTTACAGCAGGAGGTAGAGAGCCACGGGACATTACCGCTGGACAAAGACGGACCAGGTAAAACAGCACACCTGTATTAAAGACGGTTACTGTACGCACCAACATAAACCTCCTTCGGTCCGTCTGCCGGGATCTTGTAGTCCACCTCTTTGTTGTGGAAGAAGTGGAACGGCTGGAAAGTGTCAAAGATGAAGTCTCCCAGATATTCGTCCATGTAGACGGTGAGGATCCTGCGGTCAAAGCTGTCTATGGCTCTGCCCCCGTACATCACCTGGGTTAGAATCAGACTGCTGGTTAATCCGAAGAGAACGATAACGCAAGGTATCAGTTACCATAAGCACCACAGTCATCATTACCTCTCCAATCAGGTATTTAAGACTTCCCCATGGGATCTTGGCATCTCCTTGACTGTGAGCCTTGGTCAGGTAAGTGTCCAGGATCTCCATACACACCTGAGATACAGAACATATACAACAGGAGTGTGTATAAATGTATATAGACCCCTGTGACCGAACCGTACCTGACACCCTGTAACACCCACACGAGCACCAGTAACAGCTGGGACTGGATTGGGTATGTACTGGACAAGGTTCTGGATGTCCCCACATCAGTGTTCAGACTCTCTTACATCAAAGAACTGGTCAGGTGGTCCAGATTTGGTGGAGGCCTCCCCTGGCACAGTTCCGAGGAGAATTCCCTGTAGACTGGGATTAAAGACCTATATGACCGTACGCCTCCATACACCTGCAGATTCAGCTACTTCCTTCACACTATGGTCTTTGGCCACGCCCACATGCAGTCCCTCGTTTTAGCCAATCATTAACATCTGCTCTGGAGCCATTTTCCACACATGGAGCGAGACATTCCCTGCACTGTAGCACCTCTTCCCAATCTATGGATCCCGTCACTCACACCCCACAGGGGTTTATAGCCCCATCATCCTCGTGCAGCGCCATCTGTAGGAGCCTGAAGGTACTACCACCTTAACACGCAAGGGGGTTCTTTTATTTTGTCTGGTGGGCTTACAACCCACACTTAAGTTTGGTGGAGTAGCTGCCGATGAGCCCTGTGCTTACCAAGAAGTCAGATTCGTTGAAGTCGTAGGGCACGTTCCAGCCGATCTTGCCATATTTGCGTCTCTCCTGCACCACAGCATGGAAGAAGCCCAGAACGTAGACCAGGCTGCGGAAAGCAGGGTGTGGGCAACTCACGAGGGTCTCATGCGAGATCTTAAAGTAGGTGGCCCTCATGTTCAGCTTCAGCCCGTTGGGGGGCTCTGTCACCACCTGCACACAAAGGAGACCAGAGGCAACGTTATGACACTTGGGTGTGACTTCGGGACTGGAACCAAAACATCAGGACACATGGAACCATGGGAACCTTAAGGGACTTCTGCAGGATGCCGATGGGGAAGTCTTGGATGGGGTCCGTGGTGAGCCACAGTCGGAAGTCTGGGTGAGGTTTGGTGATCCGCTCCAGAGACTTCTCCAGGTCCTTCAGCCACTTCACCAACAGATGACAGTTCTGCAGCATCAGCCACTGGCCTCGGGACACGGCGGTCTCCAGCAGCTGCAGGGCAACCTGGGGAATGGAGGAAACCAGCAGGTAAGGCTTTAGATGAAACGTAACGTTAGGCTACATTTCACTTGCTCTGCATGACATACCCCCTCCTGTAGCCCCTTTGGAACGTATCTGAAACCGAGCCACCACTGCCTCAACTTTCAAGTTTAATATTACTGGGTTTATAGAAATGACGGACTTCCTCTATATCTTATATGACCAGCTAGTGGTATTTAGCCTGCTAAGGCTGGAGAGGGCATGGACCAGGTCCAGTGAGACTCTAGGAGCTGTGGTAATGGACAGTGGCTCACCATTCTGGGGAACCTATGGTATAGATCAGAGCATGTGCTAACGAGCTGGCTGATGTTTTCACCTCCATCTTCAACCTTTCCCTCAGACAATGCACCGTTCCCACATGCTACAAGACCACCACTGTTGTCCCCCTCCCTAAGAAGAATCCCCCATCCTGCCTGAATGACTACAGACCAGTAGCACTCACTCCAATCATTATGAAGTGCTTCGAGTGAGTGGTGCTGTCCTACATTTCAAAGCAGCTATATCCGAACACTACAGGACCCTCCTGGCAATACGGCATACAGGTCCAACAGGTCTACCTCAGACGGCAATTGCCGCGCCGCCCGTCATGTCTTTCCTGTATTCCCAACTTGGAAAATCAAAGACTCCCTATGTTAGGATACTCCTTTATTGATTACAGCTCCGCCTTCAACACGGTCGTCCCGCACAGACTCACGTATAAACTCTCATCTCTCGGACTACATCCCACCCTCTCTGACTGGCTACTGAGCTTCCTGACTAGCAGGCCCCAGTCTGTCAGGATTGGAAACAGGACCTCAGCCATCAATCACCCACCAACATTGGTACCCCCGCAGGGCTGTGTCCTTAGCCCTATCCTCTACACCCTGTTCCCCCACCCACGACTGTGTCGCCACCCATCCTGGCAACATCATTCTGAAGTTTGCTGACGACACACCGCTGTGATAAGTCGTATCACTGCGGAGAGAACGAGGCACGCCTACAGGAAGGAGGTGGACAGTCTGGTGGCATGGTGTACCAAAACAAACCTAGACCCTCAACACGGACAAGACCAAGGAGATGATAGTGGACATGAGAAAGGAGAGGAGACCTCATCAGCCACTATTTATCCGGGACCTTTGAGGTAGAGAGGGTTTAGCAGCTTTAAGTACTTAGGGGTCCACATCAGTGATGACCTCACCTGGACACTGAACACCACATATGTGCTAAAGAGGGGGCTCAGCAGCGGCTGTACTTTCTAAGGAGGCTGAGGAATTTGGCATGTCACCCCAGAATCCTCATTCAACTTCTACAGCTGCATCATTGAATCAATCCTGACCCAGCTGCATCACTGTGTGGTATGGCAGCAGCACTACTGTGAAGGACCGCAAAACGCCTGCAGAGAGTGGTAAAGACTGCCACCAAAATCACCAAGATGGCACAACCCTCTCTGCAGAGCATAATCTACAATCTCAGAGTCCACAGGAGAGCTGCCTCCATCAGCAAAGATCCCACCCCAAAAATAATTTCAAATCATTCCCCAACATGGACTATTTACAACTTCTACCTTCAGGTCGGAGGTACAGAAGCGTGAAATGCCGGACTACCAGATTAAAGAACTCTTTCTTTCCCACAGCCATCAGACTCTTAAACAGTTGAGCTGATGTCTCCCCTCATAGACATCACTGTATTTATAACAATTGCACTAACTCATATCATTCTGCACATGAATAGTTGCACTACTGTACTTGACTGGTTGTGTCTGCATACAGCTGCACACATCGTTTTGCACATGTAACTGTTCTTGTATGGTTATATTTCAGCTCATTTTGCACAAACACCACTTTACTACAGACTGTTACAATGTAACTAATGTAGCACATACCTGCACAATGTATATAGCCTGTATAATTCTAAATTGTTTACATTTTATATTTTATATTTTATTTTATATATTCTCTGCATGCTTAATTTTTGATCCTTGTTATCTATATTTATACTTTTTATTCTATGACATCCAATGTGGGCAGCAAAGTAAGAATTTCATTGTACAGGGAAACTAGTTTCCTTACTGTGCATATGACAATAAAGCTTTGAATCTTGAATCTTGAATCTAGATT
>JAMWET010005826.1:47500-68138 GCA_024036415.1 Prochilodus magdalenae
AGCAGAGGGTTGGAGACTTTTATGCACTATGCTCCTCAGCACTCTGAGACACTGCGTAGCTGAGCTGCTCTGGTTCCTAAAGACTTCCACTGTTCAATAATGTAACTCACAGTCGATCATTGAATATCTATGAGGGAAGCAATTTGACTGGCTTGTGGCAACGGTGGCCTCGTGTTTAGAGAGCTCTTTAGAACGACCCATTCCTTTGCTAAAGTCTGTAAAGGCAGACCACATGGCTGGGTGCTTGATTTTTTCTATCTGTGGCAAAGGGACTGAATGAACATGTGAATTCAATGATTAGGAGGTGTGTCCCAATACTTTTGTCCATATAGTGGAAGCTGCATACATTAGATCTTGTATGTTTCAGTCTACAGTGACTGATAATGCTTTCCGTTCCTAACAACCACCTGGAACCTGCTTAGACTACAGCCCACATACAAGAACTTCCACAAGGTCTAGAGTGAAGTTTGGGTTCATGAAGTCGCTTCCTGTGACTAATAGAGCTAATAGATAATACTGACAGAGCTCACTCGTGTGTGTGTGGAGTCGGACGGACAGACTAACCTCGCTAGCTTTGGACTTGGTCTCCTCGAGGGTGTGGACGAGTTCAACATTATCCAGCATGTTTCCCGTGGAGGTGGCCAGCTCTCGGAGCAGAGAGTCCTCCAGATCTTTAAGGAGCCGCTTGTTCTCGCTGGTCTCCTGTATCAGGCGCTCCCTTTGCTCTTCCAGCTCCTTCCGCTCAAAGCCCACGATCACACTCAGCAGCTGGTCCTCCAGACCCTTCAGAGTGACTGAATAAACACAAACAGCAACAGCATCAGGAAACACCCTATATTAAAAAACCCACCAAAGACCAATAATTGTGGACCCTTAGTCAAAGGCACACTAACACCCACCAGTCACTTCATTAGGTACTTGTATCTACACCCACTGTCCACTCCATCAGCTCCGCTGACCATACAGGACACTCTGTAGGTGTACAGGTCCAGACTGTAGTCCATCTGTTTCTCTGTGTACTGTATTACCCTGTTCTTCAATGGTCAGGACCCCCACAGGACCACCACAGAGCAGGTATGATGTGGTTGGTGGATCATTCTCAGCACTGCAGTGACACTGATGTGGTGGTGGTGTGTTAGTGTGTGTGGTCCTGTGGAGTCCTATGGGCATCGCCCTTTGGTTAACGTCCTGTGGGCAGCGTCCTGTGGGCATCATCCTGTGCCCAATGAAGTACACTCTCATTGCAGTGCTGAGAATGATCCACCACCCACATCATACCTGCTCTGTGGTGGTCCTCTGGGGGTCCTGACCATTGAAGAACAGGGTAATACAGTACACAGAAAAACAGATGGACTACAGTCTGGACCTGTACACCTACAGAGTGTCCTGTATGGTCAGTGGAGCTGATAAGATGGACAAAGAATGTAGACAGCAGGAGGTGGAGCTACTTAAGTCTACATCAATTGTTGTTTACATTGCATGAAAAATGAAGTTGCATGCAACTAGCTGGAACTAGCACCATTTAATGCCAGTCTAAGGGCTACAGTGACACAGTAAAGGTCAATGTGCTACAGGAGGCAGTCTTCCTGTCCCTCACCTGTATAGTTGATGACCATGGCTTTGCCAAACACGGCAGGTGAGTATTTAGGATTAGCCAGTTTGGTGTTGAGGTACAGTTTGAAGTTGGGGTCATAGTCGACCTCCTTGTCGCCGAGGACGATGACCTGGCGACCCTCTGCTCCTTTCACGTTCTTCTCCAGGACGTTATCGATGACCGGGTCGATGTACTCATCCACGTCTTGGAAGAGGAAGGGGAAGCCATATTTGATGGCCATCTCCAGCTGCTTCAGAAAGTCCGGATCATTGAAGGAGGAGATCTGCAAACATCAATACAGGCAACTTAGAATAACACTTAGGCGCAGAGTTAAATTGCTGTAGAGCTTCGAAGTACATTACATAATTAATAACACACACACATCATCAAGAGACCAGCTGCACCCAGAAGGAGGTGTGGGAGTGTGGGTGTGTTGGGAAGGAGGATAAAGGTGACCAGGATCAATAACTGATGATAAGTTTAGACTGATATGATCAATATTTATTGAGCTACACATACAGAAGTCTGTCTCTCAGTATGGCGTCGGGCCGCCGTGTTTGCTAACCCAACACGCCAGACGTCTCGGTATGGAGCTGTAGAGGTTCCTGATGGTGTCCTGTGATAATCCATCCCATGCAGCTTGAACATCCTCACACAGTTCCTGCAGATGGTGCGGTAGGGGTGGAGGTGGAGGGACACCAGGTCTTCTGGACGTGTGACCACAAACCGTTCATCTCGGTGCTGACCACGGTGCCTCCACACACGGATTCGTTGGGCGTCTCCACCAAGACGGTTGGTTCACTCCGGTAGAGAGACAAGGCCCGTCCTTGCTAACGCCACATGTGCGGTTGAGTGTGGAACTTGAATCATTAGCATGTCTCACAATGCCAAACCTACCCACCAAGTTTCATTCCGGTCTTGTCGATTCCTTCTGGGTGCAGCTATTCTTTTGACGATGACAGCACTATGAATAATCCCTTATTACTAATACCTGTCATAAGCCAACGACATTGCTTATAAGATCCATTCATTAGGGCATGTAGTGTGAATCTGATAGTCATTTATTTTAGCTGAGCAGATGTTATAATGCATTATAGAGCCCGACTTCATAAAGTCTTATTTTCTAGCTTCAGGCGTGCGATCAGAACGACTCAAGAGCATTTTGGCATGCTTACGCCTGGCATTATAACGCATGATGCCATATACTGCCTTATTGTCACGTTCCGGGCTTTCCCGTTCCTCTCGCCCTCCCGAACTCCACTTCCCAGAGGGCAGCGCTCCATGATGTCACCTCCACGTGTTCGTTCGCGGTCACCTGGGTTTTAGTTCAGCTGATTTTAAACACTGTTTGTATTTCAAGCCCGCGCTCACACATGCTCTTCGCGAAGCTTGGCCTACTAGTTAGCCATTCTGAGCGTCCTCCTTGTTTTACGGGCCTTCTGGTTCTGACTCCCTTTCGGTTTTCCCTTACCTCTTTTTGCTATTTCCCCTTATTGTTCTATTCTACGTTTTTGGTTACTGATCTCTGCTCTGGCCTGTCTCTCTCTCGCCTTGTCCTTCTAACGTGGTTGCCTCCGCTGACTGCTTCTTCCCGGTTCTGACCTGTGTCTGTGCCGGACTACGTTTCATGCACTACCCCTGTGCTGGTTCAACATTGTTGCTTAACTGGTCCATCACCTTGTGTAATAAATCTGCTTTGATGTTTAACTGTGTGAGCGCCGATCCAGAGTTGTTTTGCCTGACGCTTATAAAGAGCTTCATGAATGCAGGGTTCATAGGAAGCTCTACTTTCAGGCATGCTGTGTTGCACGAAGTGTAATGTCTGTGCAACTTGACCTTAACTTGAAAACGCCTTTTTGGTGAGATGCTTTACATGACGTTTCGCTACCTGTAAGCTTCCTGCACCTCACCTTGCATGAAGGTTTCGCAGTGTGAAGCCAGAATAACACAAATACCCCTACTACCTATAAACACGGAGGCTCATTTATCAGTGTTCCAGACCTTAAGGTTGTTCCTCTCTTCCTTCTTCTTGATCCAGTTGAGGGCTTGCTGCTGGGGGTCGATGCACATGGGGAAGCGGCTGGCTCTGGTGGTCAGGATGCCGTTCTGCACCGACAGCTCATCGGGGGGGAGACCCTCTGACCCCCACCTACAGCAACACATACATGTAGGAGATGTGGATCTCATGCAAACCCCAAATGTATTCATCCCTCCTAGACTCAGCGCTCGGAGACACTAATCCACAGAGCGGGTATGATGTGGGTGGTGGATCATTCTCAGCACTGCAGTGACACTGACGTGGTGGTGGTGGTGTGTTAGTGTGTGTTGTGCTGGTGTGAGTGGGACAGAGGAGGTGTAACTAATGGGAGGTGTATCTAATGAAGTGGCCGGTGGGTGTGTACTCCCATCCTATCGTCTGGTCAGTTCTGATGGACTCAGAACACACAATGGACAGTTGGTACAGCTCGGCCACTCAGACTCATACTCTCATACCTGCTGATCTCCACCTCGTCCGTGAGCAGGCTCTCCAAACGGAAGGGCTGGCTGAGGGGGATTCCTCTCTCCAGCACGTCTTTCCGCCACACCTCGTACACCATCTCGTTGCGGAAGTCCCAGCTGAAGGCTCCCTCGTAGCTCAGGAAGGCGGCGCAGATCAGGCAGTCTCCCAGCAGACGCACACGCCTCTTCTTCAGCTCCTCCAGGTCTTCCGTCCAGCTGCAGGGAAGAGAACCACTTTCCTTCATTACTGAGTCACACTTTAATCCAGGACTCCTCTTTTCCAGTCTCTCAGAACTCCAGCACACCTAGTTCAACTCATCGGCTCAGGTGATGTATCTCCATCAGTAAATCCTTTGCCCTATGTATACAGTATTTATGTTTACGTATACTACATTGCCAAAAGTATGTGGACAGCTGACCATCACTCCTAAGGGGCACCAGCTTGTGGGACATCCCATTTCAAAATCATGGGCATCATTACGGAGGTGCCCTGCCTTTGCAGCTATACCAGTCTCCTCCATGAAGGCGCTCCACAAGAGTTTAAGAGCGTTTGGAGGTCAGACCCTGATATTCTGACCCACAATCGACCTTCCAGTTCATCCCGAAGGTGTTCAGTTGTGGCCACGGAGATGGCTTTATGCACATGCACACAGTCATGCAGGAACAGTAAAGGCTTCTTCCCCAAACTGCTGCCACAAACTTGGGAGTACATACTTGTGTAAAACGAACGAACGAATGGAGCAGTCAGCAGCCGCTCTCAGGGAGTCTGTGCTGTACTGCTTGTGGCTAGATATCCACTAACTAGTGCTGCAGTTTATGAGATGTCACCACCATTACAACTCCGGAATGCTGTTTGGGAATAATGTGCTTGTATACAGCTTTTTGATCCGATTTACAGTTTTTGGAAAAACGTTTAAAATTCCAATTTTCCTTCCCATTAAGAATGCGTGGGATGGAAAAGCACACTACCATCTACTGTACTTCTGCTTGACCGACGGACACCGTTTCACATACGCTATCTCAGAGCACACCCCCAAGCTCAAATTCATTTTTCAAATTCATGTTCTTCTGGTCTGCACTCGTTTCTCTGTCTTCTCTATTCCATCCCTCGTTTCTCTCATAGCGGCCCATTCATTTTCAGCCCCAATCAAACTCTATGGTCTCCTGTAGAACCCAAACTGCATGTTCTCATTCAGGGCAGATCCCCAAACTCTAATCCACAGACATACTGATCTGCACTCCTCTATGTGTCGTTTGTTCATCCTTCAATCATTCTACTGGCTCTCATAAATTTTTACCAACACATTAGCAACCGACTATAACCAAGCCTAAGCTGTGCAATCCCTCAGCCATTATCCTCCATTCTTCAGGACATGCCTTTTTCTAGTTTGGTATGAAAGTGTTCTCAGTGTCCTCAATAAAGACCTTAAATATTAATAATGAAAAAAAAACATTAATAATAATAACATAGTAATAACATAAGGCCCTTGTGTTCTCCTCTCTCCAGGCTTCCTGAGGAAGAGCGCAATTTGAAATTTTCATTGTTCAAGATGGCCACTTAGACACAGGAAGGGCTTCTTAATGAGCCTATTGGTTGGATTAGAGGTAATGGGAACACAGAACCAGACCAGGACTGAGAAACTGTGCACTAGACATGTCCATGTCAGCTCCAGGAGGGCGGAGCTCTTTAGCATGTGCTTGATTTTATAAACCTGTTAGTAATAAGTGCGACTGGAACACCAGAATTCAGTAATTAACAGTGGTGTCCACATACTTTTGGCCATATTATGTACTTAAGCTAGTATGACACACACACAGACTGCAGCGGCTCTCTGTGGCTGGGAATGGCGATCCAGCAGCTGCATGGTTCATTTCGAGTCCTAATCTAGCACATCTGATCTCGCTAATGCTCCAACAGCTAGCCGAACAGCAGAATCATCCGAGTTAGCTTAGTTTATAAGCCACACTCTCACAAGGCCTAACTCGGATGCTGTTCTGCGGACTGACCGTTGATTCTCTGATCCGAGGCCTGAGATGAGTTTGTCCGCGGCGATGAGCCTGCGCTCCATGAGCTCGGCCTCCTCCTGCAGCAGCTGCTTCTCGCCCATGGCGGCGCTGTACTTGTCCCCCAGAGCTCCCAACTCCTTCTGGATGGCCCCCAGCTCGCTCTGGATCAGCTCCAGCTCACGCTTGCTCTGGAAGAAGTTCCTCTCCAGCCTGGCCACCTGGAGAAGGGCGGTATTTACAACAACGGCTGAGGAGTTAAGCCTGTGAGGGCTGTGAGTTTACATGTTATGCTAACTCTTCAGTAAATAAGTGTGAACCCACACACGGCAGATGAATAGGAATGGTAAATGGTGAGCACTGACTCCACATACGTTGTGTTCTGTAGTGAGAGCCTGTCTTACTTTAAACCCTCACAAAAGAAACAGCTTAGAGGACAATACCAGCACCACCACACAGGAGACTGGGTTCGATTCCCCCTCCGGGTAACCCGCCATGGCTTTACCAGTAAAAGAGCGCTACAGTGCAAGTTCATGGGTAAGACCACCCCTGTATATAAGCACAACGTCAAGTCAACCTGTGCGTATAACGTGGTAGTATCTTTAAGCTCCTGCAGATGGCGCTGCTGCACGAGGATGATGGGGTCTATAAATTCCTGTGGGATGTGAGTGACGGGATCCATAGATTGGGAAGAGGTGCTACAGTGCAGGGAGTGTCTCGTTCCATGTGTGGAAAATGGCTCCAGAGCAGATGTTAATGACTGGCTAAAAGGAGGGACTGCATGTGGGCGTGGCCAAAGACCATAGTGTGAAGGAAGTAGCTGAATCTGCAGGTGTATGGAAGCGTACGGTCATACGGGTCTACCAGCAGTGGGAAAATCCCAGTCTACAGGGAATTCTCCTCGGAACTGTGCCAGGGACGGCATCCACCAAATCTGGACCAACTGACCAATTTCGTGATGTAAGAGTGTCTGAACACTGATGTGGCTACATCCAGAACCTGTCCAGTACATGCCTAATCCTTTCCCTGCTGTTACTGGTGCTGGTGGGGGTGTTAGCTACAGCTCAGTCACAGGGGACTCATTTTTCGACCGTGCAAAAAATGCAAGAAACACATAAAAGCATAATTATCAGTTTCTGGTGAAGCGGCAGAAAGTCCTCCCAACCTTCTCTCTCTTGGGTTTAATCTCTCTGGCCACGTCGCAGTAGCCCATTACAGCCTCCACAAACTTCAGCATGCCAGAGCCGGCTTTACTGATAGCCTGCATCTCCTCAAACGACGTGTTCAGGTTCTTCAGGAAGCCTGGAGAGAAGAGAACACAAGGCCACTACGTTAATACTATTATATATAATATTATGTTATTAATATTAATGTTTTTTTTTCATTATTAATATTTAAGGTCTTTATTGAGGACACTGAGAACACTTTCATACCAAACTAAAAAAAGGCATGTCCTGAGGAATGGAAGAGAATGGCTGAGGGATTGCACAGCTTAGGTTTGGTTATAGCTGGTTGCTAATGTGTTGGTAAAAATGAATGAGAGCCAATAGAATGATTGAAGGATGAATAAACGACACATAGAGGAGTGCAGGTCAGTATGTCTGTGGATTAGAGTTTGGGGATCTGCCCTGAATGAGTACATGCAGTTTGGGGTCTAAAGGAGACCATAGAGTTTGAATGGGGCTGAAAAATGAATGGGCCGCTATGAGAGAAACGAGGGATGGAATAGAGAAGACAGAGAAACGAGTGCAGACCAGAACAACATTAAATTTGAGCTCGGGGGTCTGCTCTGAGATAGCGTATGTGAAACGGTGTCCGTCGGTCAAGCAGAAGTACAGTAGATGGTAGTGTGCTTTTCCATCCCATACATTCTTAATGGGAGGGAAAATTGGAATTTTGGACGTTTTTCCAAAAACTGTAAATCGGATCAAAAACTGTATACAAGTACATTATTCCCAATCAGACTGAACATTCCGGAGTTGGAATGGTGGCAATATCATGGATTTATAGGCGCCCCGACCTCGTGTAGATGTGATCCAAGTACACTGTGGAATTAGCCTCCACTGATTATCCCGCATGATCAGATATGACTGTACATAGCGAGCCGCTCATGTTTAAGACATCTCACCTCGGACCGTTTTCACCTGGCCGCCACTGATGGAGTCACAGTCCATTTCCATGAGTGAGCGCAGGAAATTGGCCTCGGACATCATGCCCTTGGCCGTCTTCCAGCTGATCTCCTTATAGCCACGCATGACCAGGATGCACTCACACACCACCTGTACCTGCTTGGGCGGCTTGGCGAAGGACCTGCACAGCATGGGAAACATGTTATCCATTCTAACATGAGGAACCACAGTACTAGCTTTAGATTGAGTAGCCTCAAGGCTCAGCCAGTTTAGTTTAGTCAGGCCTACCTGATCTCAGTGACGTCGGACTTGTCCAGGTCCTGCAGCGCGATGCGAGCCGCCTCCAAAGCAGGCAGGGCCTCAGCCAGTGAGCTCTCAGCATCCTTCTTCTCCACTGCAATCACTTTGTTCTGCTCCTCAATCTCTGCAGCTTTCTCCTCCGCTAGCTTTTTCTTGTCCTCAGCTTTCAGAGGAGTATTCAATAACAGAACACGATTACTAACAAGCATTCAGGTTCAGACAACGACAGATTCATACTGGATTATAATCCCTCCACAGTTATTACCGTCAGACTGTAAACACTACACATGCTGCAGATTCATACTGGATTATAATCCCTCCACAGTTATTACCGTCAGACTGTAAACACTACACACGCTGCAGATTCATACTGGATTATAATCACCCCACAGTTATTACCGTCAGACTGTAAACACTACACATGCTGCAGATTCATACTGGATTACAATCCCTCCACAGTTATTACCGTCAGACTGTAAACACTACACACGCTGCAGATTCATACCGGATTATAATCACTCCACAGTTATTACCGTCAGACTGTAAACACTACACATGCTGCAGATTCATATTGGATTATAATCCCTCCACAGTTATTACCGTCAGACTGTAAACACTACACATGCTGCAGATTCATACCGGATTATAATCCCTCCACAGTTATTACCGTCAGACTGTAAACACTACACACGCTGCAGAATCATACTGGATTATAATCCCTCCACAGTTATTACCGTCAGACTGTAAACACTACACACGCTGCAGAATCATACTGGATTATAATCCCTCCAGTTATTACCGTCAGACTGTAAACACCACACACGCTGCAGATTCATACTGGATTATAATCCCTCCACAGTTATTACCGTCAGACTGTAAACACTACACACACTGCAGATTCATACTGGATTATAATCCCTCCACAGTTATTACCGTCAGACTGTAAACACTACACACGCTGCAGATTCATACCGGATTATAATCACTCCACAGTTATTACCGTCAGACTGTAAACACTACACACGCTGCAGATTCATACCGGATTATAATCACTCCACAGTTATTACCGTCAGACTGTAAACACTACACACGCTGCAGATTCATACTGGATTATAATCACCCCACAGTTATTACCGTCAGACTGTAAACACTACACACGCTGCAGATTCATACTGGATTATAATCCCTCCACAGTTATTACCGTCAGACTGTAAACACCACACACGCTGCAGATTCATACTGGATTATAATCCCTCCACAGTTATTACCGTCAGACTGTAAACACTACACACTCTGCAGATTCATACTGGATTATAATCACTCCACAGTTATTATCGTCAGACTGTAAACACTACACACGCTGCAGATTCATACTGGATTATAATCACTCCACAGTTATTACCGTCAGACTGTAAACACTACCCACTCTGCAGATTCATACTGGATTATAATCCCTCCACAGTTATTACCGTCAGACTGTAAACACTACACACGCTGCAGATTCATACTGGATTATAATCCCTCCACAGTTATTACCATCAGACTGTAAACACTACACACGCTGCAGATTCATACTGGATTATAATCACTCCACAGTTATTACTGTCAGACTGTAAACACTACACATGCTGCAGATTCATACTGGATTATAATCCCTCCACAGTTATTACCGTCAGACTGTAAACACTACACACGCTGCAGATTCATACTGGACTAAATTGAGCAGTCCAGCTCTAACGGGCCTACCCTGGTCTGAGCACAGTCATTCTGCTGATACAGTAAGCATGCACACTGACCGACAGCTGTGTTTGTGGAGATCTCCTCCAGCAGACTCTCACAAGCCGTTGACTTCTCCGCCAAGACCACTTTCTGCTCTGCCAGTTTAGTGTTGAGCTCGGCGAGCTGTAGGCTGGCCTCCTCCAGCTTATCCAAACCTCCCTCCAAACGTTTACACTGAGCTAGAACACACAAAGACCAGACGGTGTAACATATACAGACACACAGTTACACAGAGAAAACACCGCCTGGATTCATCAGCTCCACATCAGTAATCTACATCAACACGATTAGTACCTAAACTACGTCACATGATCCACATTGACATGTTTCACCTGCCTCACACGCCCACTGGAATCAAGTATATGTGTCAGATTGTGATCGAGTGTCTCACCCAGGATGTACTGGTCCTTGTCCTCCAGCAGGTTGGAGTAGGTGCTGATGAAGTCCAGGTAGTTTTTGGGCGTGACGTAGTTACTGTGGGGCCTCCGAAGCTTCTGCTGAGAACAGTTTGCTGTACTCCCACAGATCCGTTCACCAGTTCACACGTGAACCTATCACGGCGCTGAGTGAGTCTCAGGAATCATTGGGCTCTGCACCTGGTGCAGAAACAAAGCCTTCATCCAGGAGCTGTATTAACACTCAAAGCGTGGTGTATACCCAGGAGGAGGTAAAGCTCGTGTGGACGTTGGGATGATGGGTTCAACTGAATGGTAGGATGGTCACATCATGACAAGTCATAGACCTACCTAGAAAACGACTGAGCCACCTGCGTGTAAAGCCTGCGGGGGCCACGGCAGGAGACCAGTCGATGGCCGAAGTGTTGTTTGATTCACCAGCCCTGAAGAACACAAATAAAAAAAAGGTCATAAGCAAAAACAGGTAGATGAGCTCTCTGTAGAGGATGTATTAACTCCACCTAGAAAATCAACAATGTTCGTCATCTGACCACACTAGCGTGGTCAAATCAAGCAAGTGACCACATCACATTATCACAAACAGACACTAAACACTGCCAGTGGTCCGTGGAGTTGCTCCAAAATCATCCCCACAACTATACTATATTGCCAAAAGTGTTCACCCATTCAAATCAGTGAGTTCAGGTGTTCCAATCACTTTCATGTCCACAGGTGTATAAAACCGAGCACCTAGACCTGCAGACTGCTCCTACAGACGTTAATGAGAGAATGGGTCACTCTCAGGAGCTCAGTGAACTCCAGAGTGGTGCCGTGATAGGATGCCACCTGTGCTACAAGTAACAGGGTCAGGTACTGTGTCCACCTTTGGTTACCTGGGAAGTTTCTGCAGCGGGTCCGGAGGACGTCCCCTACCGGAGACATGCCCAGAACTATGTGCAGGTTGCTGGCACTCTTGTTCACAAAGTACTGCCATATGCTCTCTTTGGAGGGTCCCGAGCCCATCTTCAGAGCCTCGTCTCGGAGCTGGTTCAGGATCGAGTCTTTCTCGTCATCGGGGAAGAGCGCCGGGACCATGCCTGCACACACACGCACGCACACACACACACACATACACACATACATACACACACACACACACACACACACACACACACACACACACACACACACACACACACACAGACACAGACACACACAGACACACACACACATGCACACACAAACACACGCACACACACACACACACACACACACATACACACAGACACACACCCACACACATAAACATACACACATACACACACACACACACACACAGACACACACACATATACACACACACCAACACACACAAACACAGACACACACACACATACACACACACACGCACACACAGACACACACACACATGCACACACACAAACACACACAAACACAGACACACACACGCACACACACACACACACACACAGACACACACCCACACACATAAACATACACATACACACACACATACACATACACATACACACACACACACACACACACATACATACACACACACACACACACATACACACACATACACACACACACACACACACACAGACACAGACACACACACACAGACACACACAGACACACACACACACACACACATATACAGACACACACACACACACACACTTTCACTATGCAGTCTCTGTGCTTTACACACACGACAAATGGTGTGTAGAACCATTGTCTAAAGAACCCTTGGAGAACCAGTAATAGTATACTCTAATAACAACTTGTAACCACTCTGAAATAGTTTTGGTAAACACTTTCTATGAAATTATCAGGTATCCGTGATGCATTATGAAAGCATTTATAAAGCTCCATAAAGAGTCTTTATAATGCCGTTATAATACTAGACATAAGCCTTTTTTAATTATAAATGATACATTTATTATATATATATATTTATATATATTATAAATTATAAATATATTAGAATTATAAATGGATTTATAAGGTTCCATAAAGCCTTTATAATGCCTTATAATACTAGATATAAGCCTTTTAATCAGGTATCCATAGGGCATTATTAGTGCATTTATAAAATTCTATTATGTCTTTATAATGCCTTGTAACAATATACATAAGCCTTTGAAACAATGCATAAACATCCATAATCATACACATGAACTGGTATAATGCAACAGTATAAGGCTTCATTGCACATAAAGTGACATAATTCATTATAGTGTACATATTCTTTTGTCATTAACATTACAAGTTGTGTAATTTGCATAATGCTTTATAAGGATCCACAGTGAAGCCACTCTCCAAGGTTCCTCAGCATCTTCTAAATGAATGTGATTTTATAAGTGCACATAACATCTAATGAACACTTATAAGCTCCCTTTACAGGCATTAAATAAAGTGGTGTTAATAGTCAGCTCGATAAATGAGTGCATTATGTGAATGAATGTGTTATGACAGCTCTATGATACGGGTCTCAATACTAATGTTATGTCTCTTTGTGCTATGAAGCCTTATAATACAATGTTACACCCGTTTACGTGTGTGATTCCGAACATTTACATACAGTTACAAAAGCTTATGTCAAGCAAATAAAACATTATGAATGCTTTATAAATCTTTATGAGCACTTATAATGCATTACAGTTACCTGATTAACAGAAAGTGTTACCAAACTTGTTTACATCCTTCAGCATCCAGACAAATCGATGGGATTGCTCGTTAGTTTTGGGTACCTGAGGTCAGCATGTTGTTGATGAGCTCCAGGAAGCCCTCCTCTGCCACGTGGGCGTCAGTGAACAGAAACACCGTCTTCTTGTTCTCAATGCCCAGTTTTAAATAAAGGGTCTTCAGATCTTCACGGAAGTTGGACTCTGAGTATCCCCGACTCAGCACAATCTCAAACACCTGAAGCCACAAAAGAACGAGCGTCACTCAGAGTCGGATCACTACTGAAGGATGGGTACACGGCATGAGAGAACACCCCCGCCCGCCTGTGAGCATTCACAGACCTGTGTTTACATATGGATTAATTATGTGGTATTAGCAGGCATTAGTGGGTCAATGGCATCACATATGCACACAGATGAAGGTAGAAATGATGTATGCTGAAGGTTTATTACATTACAGCCCGCTGTGAAGGCAGCCAGTTTGGTCAGGGACTGTTTCCCGGACCCTCCCACCCCGACTAAGAGGGCATGTCCACGGTCCATCCTGATGATGCGGTGGATTCTGGTCAGGTGGTCCAGTGCATCGTCAAAAAGAACCAGATTCATCCGCGTCTGGTTCTCGTTGTACTCTTCCAGGATCTCCTACAGGAAGTACGACAGCAGTGAACTGGAGTGTTGGGTTGTACTCAAAATGTCCCACTACTATACCGCACACTGTTCACTACAGTAGTACGCACACTGTCTACGCCCCCTGTGTGTGGTATACAGTACAGTACCAAGTTCTGACCTACAGTGTAGTATACTAATACAGTCACATGACCAGTTACCTCACATTTACCTCAGAGCTGTTATTACTGTATCCACTGTTTAGAGCTAGCTGCTGCTAACGCTGCTCAGTTCTCCTGAGATACGGTTAGCCTAGCTGTTAGCTCCCCTCGGCTATTTCCCACTAAAACTGATCCTCTAAAGCGAGTTCATCTTTTATTAATCTTCAGACCTGTATATTTAACTTTCTGAGGCTCATTCTGATGAACACACACCCCACTACAATCACTACACCCACATTTACCTCAGAGCTGTTATTACTGTAGCCACTGTTTAGAGCTAGCTGCTGCTAACGCTGCTCAGTTCCCCTGAGATACGGTTAGCCTAGCTGTTAGCTCCCCTCGGCTATTTCCCACTAAAACTGATGAGCCCTCTAAAGCGAGTTTTCATCTTTTATTAATCTTCAGAACCCCTGTATATTTAACTTTCTGAGGGCTCATTCTGATGAACACAGTGGGCACCCCACATACAAACCACTACACCCACATTTACCTCAGAGCTGTTATTACTGTATCCACTGTTTAGAGCTAGCTGCTGCTAACTCTGCTCAGTTCACCTGAGATACGGTTAGCCTAGCTGTTAGCTCCCCTCGGCTATTTCACTCTAAAACTGATCCTCTAAAGCGAGTTCATCTTTTATTAATCTTCAGACCTGTATATTTAACTTTCTGAGGCTCATTCTGATGAACACACACCTACTACAACCACTACACCCACAGTTATACTCGGAGTGGGCTGCGTTTAGCTCTCCAGTGTTACCCGCCGCCATTTTCTCTGGCTGAAGCAGGCTGAGAGCTGGTGAGCTGGGGTAGAACACCCTTTATGGGGTACCACTATGACCCTAAACACTGATCAAAGGCTGGCTGGAAGACAGTAGTACGCCTTTACCTGGAACAGGGCTTTGCAGGCATCGTAGTCTTGAATGTCCTCGTAGACTCTCGGCTCAGACTCACTGAGGGCTGTTCTGTAATCTCCAAACAGGATGGGGTCTCTCACAGCAGACTCCAGTTCAGATTTAAAATGCTCCTCTATCAGGCTCTTAATGTGTCCCTGGACCTGGAGACAGCGGAGCCCCAACCAGGGAGAGATTTAACCACTAGGAATTATCACAGTACCTAGAAATCATTATTTTATAACTATTAACTACTCTGTAAATCCTTCAAATTACTCAGCAGCCAGTATGAATTACTCTGTAAATACTTTAAATACACAGTAACTAGTATGAATTGCCTTGTAAATACTTTTAATTATTCAGTACTTAGTATGATTTATCCTGTAAATACTTTAAATATACAGTAACTAGCATGAATTACTTTGTAAATACTTTAAATTACTCAGTAACTAATATGAATTACTCTATAAATACTTAAA
Source organism: Prochilodus magdalenae (assembly GCA_024036415.1). Lineage (NCBI taxonomy): Eukaryota > Metazoa > Chordata > Actinopteri > Characiformes > Prochilodontidae > Prochilodus > Prochilodus magdalenae. The sequence goes on from JAMWET010005826.1 coordinate 63,110, forward strand.
ATTACACAGTAACTAGTATGAATTGCCCTGTAAATACTTTTAATTATTCAGTAATTAGTATGATTTATCCTGTAAATACTTTAAATATACAGTAACTAGCATGAATTACTTTGTAAATACTTAAAATTACTCAGTAACTAATATGAATTACTCTATAAATACTTAAAATTACACAGTAACTAGTATGAATTACCCTGCAAATACTTTAAATTACCCAGTAACTAGTATTCATTACTCTGTAAATACTTAGTAACTAGTAAGAATTAACCTGTAAATACTTTAAATTACTCAGTAACTAGTATGAATTACTCTGTAAATACTTAAAATTACACAGCAACTAGTATGAATTACTTTGTAAATACTTTAGATTACTCAGTAGCTAGTATGAACTGCTCTGTAAATACTTTTAATTACTCAGTAACTAGTATTAATTACTCTGTAAATACTTTTAATTACTTACTAACTAGTATGAATTACTCTGTAAATACTTTATATTACTCAGTAACTAGTATTAATTACTCTGTAAATACTTTAAACTACTCGGCAGTCAGTATGAACTATTCAGTAACTACTTTAGATTACTCAGTAGCCAGTATGAATTAGTCAGTATCTATATTAAATGACTGAGTATTTAGTATGAATTACTTGGTAACTATGTTTTCTATTCTCTGTATCTACCTGATTATTCAGTATCTACATGGAAAAGTACTATGAAATATTCTGCAACTGCTACTTTGCAGGTTATGTATTTACAAGAGAGAAGAACTAAGGACTAAACCAGTGGCTGAAAATACAAACTCAGTGTGATGGCGTTTGGGAACTAGAGAGCAGAGGAACACACCAGCGCTTTGTCTGTTTGGTTGATCAGCCTGTCGTGGAACACCCTCAGACACTCGTTCCTCCAGACACGCACAAACTGGGTTACCGTCAGGAACCTGCAGGAAATCATAACCAGTAATCAGACGGACTGCATTACAGTGTTTATTATATTCGGAAAATGCGACACAATATTTTCCAGATAATGCAGATGTTATTTAAGCATCCATAATAAAGTTAATGAGCCATAGCTTCCTGTTTACTGACTACTAAAAAAACATGAATTATTTGTTTATCTATACATATGGCAGATATGGGTGGTACGTCAGTGTAGACGAACTATCGCTGAGCACCAGACTACACAGGAACTACAGGACCATCAGCCTGTGCGGAGCCTAATACCTCTCCGCGTTGGTCAAGGTTAAGCCATTGTAGACCCTGGACAGGTCTCTCAGGTTGAAGATGTAGTGGAACTTGGAGGGTGTTGGGGGCAGATCCTTGATGATGATTTTATACAGCTCCAGTGTGCAGAAGGTCAGCTTGTCACAGAGATTCTGAATGCACTCCTCGAACGGCTACAAAGACCCAAAACAGGATCAGTTTAATGTCAAGACATGTGGCTTAAAGGACCTCCATCAGTTTCTAAGGGTCAGCCCCGCCCACTGTGGCTCTCACCCTGGTGTGGCCTTTGAGTATGGAGGAGTAGATGAGGTGCAGGGCTTCCTCTTCTGGGAAGGGGATGTTGAAAACGCTGAAGAGAGAGATAAAGCGGGAGTCCACCTCGTTGCGGCCGCCCCCTGCTTTCCCCATGGCTGCGATGAAGCCCAGGTCCTTCAGCTGCTTGCAGTTAAGCTCCTTCCCTCGGTCATACATTCCACCCCTGTCCAGCAGCAGCTTCAGGAGGGCTATGGGCTGCTGGGTCCCGTAGTCGTCCACCTGAGAGAAAACACATTACAGACATTTATGAAGTATATCAAATGTATTGTCCTTAAATGTGTCAACATAATGTCACAAAGACTTATGTCTAGTATTATAAAGCATTATGAAGGCGTTATGGACCTTTATGAGTGCACTTATTAAGCTTTATAGATACCTGATCCATAGAAAGTGTTACTGATTTTTCATCCCCCTAACATGTATTATGTATTATATATACATATACTGCATACATACATATACTGCATTATAAAAGCATTATAAATCTTTATGAGTGCACTTATAATGCATTATACTTTAGAAAGCGTTACTGACTTTTCCCGTCTCTAACATTATGGTTCAGAACTGTCTTATAAAGCTTAATAGAGTCATTTACATAATGCTTTAAATCATACAGCTGACCAGTAACATCACTTAAAGTCTGAAAAGAGAGGTTATAAGTGTTCATTAGATGTTATGTGCACTTACAAAACCATTATATTTTGAACATTAGAAAGCATGTGAGTGAGAGTGGAGGCATGGTCATGTTATAACAGCTTATGTGTGTGATTATGAACACTTATGTATAGTTACAAAGACTTATGTCTGGTATTATAAAGCATTATAAAGGTGTTATAGATCTTATATAATGCTTAATGGACACTTAATGGACACTCATCCAGAACTGTACTATAAAGCTTAAGAGAGGCATTTACATATTGCTTTAAACCATACAGAGGACCAGTAACATCACTTAAAGTCTGTAAAGAGAGGTTATAACTGTTCATTAGACGTCATGTGCACTTACAAAATCATTTTATTTTGATGATACTGAGCATTGGAGACGGTGGAGAATGGTGGAGGCGTGGGATTTGCTATAACAGCTTATGTGTGAGATTATGAACATTTATGCACAGTAACATAGACTTATGTCTAGTATTATAAAGCATTATGAAGGCATTATAGATCTTTATGAGTGCACTTATAATGCATTATACTTTAGAAAGCGTTACCGACTTTTCCCGTCTCTAACATTATGGTTCAGAACTGTCTTATAAAGCTTAATAGAGTCATTTACATAATGCTTTAAATCATACAGCTGACCAGTAACATCACTTAAAGTCTAAAAAGAGAGGTTATAAGTGTTCATTAGATGTTATGTGCACTTACAAAACCATTATATTTTGAACATTAGAAAGCATGTGAGTGAGAGTGGAGGCACATGGTAATGTTATAACAGCTTATGTGTGTGATTATGAACATCTATGCATAGTTACAAAGACTTATGTCTGGTATTATAAAGTATTATAAGGGTGTTATAGATCTTTATGAGTCCACTTATAATGCTTAATGGACACCCATCCAGAACTGTACTATAAAGCTTAATAGAGTCATTTACATAATGCTTTAAACCATACAGCTGACCAATAACATCACTTAAAGTCTGTAAAGAGAGGTTATAACTGTTCATTAGCCGTCATGTGCACTTACAAAATCATTTTATTTTGATGATACTGAGCATTGGAGACGGTGGAGAACGGTGGAGGCGTGGGGTTTGCTATAACAGCTTATGTGTGAGATTATGAACATTTTATGCACAGTAACATAGACTTATGTCTAGTATTATAAAGCATTATGAAGGCGTTATAGATCTTTATGAGTGCACTTATAATGCATTATACTTTAGAAAGCGTTACCAACTTTTCCCGTCTTTAACATTATGGTTCAGAACTGTCTTATAAAGCTTAATAGAGTCATTTACATAATGCTTTAAATCATACAGCTGACCAATAACATCACTTAAAGTCTGTAAAGAGAGGTTATAATAGTTCATTAGACGTCATGTGCACTTACAAAATCATTTACTGAACTGAGCATTGGAGACAGCGGAGAACAGTGGAGGCGTGGGGTTTGTTATAACAGCCTATGTGTGAGATTATGAACATTTATGCACAGTTACATAGACTTATGTCTAGTATTATAAAGCATTATGAAGGCATTATAGATCTTTATGAGTGCACTTATAATGCATTATACTTTAGAAAGCGTTACCGACTTTTCCTGTCTCTAACATTATGGTTCAGAACTGTCTTATAAAGCTTAATAGAGTCATTTACATAATGCTTTAAATCATACAGCTGACCAGTAACATCACTTAAAGTCTGAAAAGAGAGGTTATAAGTGTTCATTAGATGTTATGTGCACTTACAAAACCATTATATTTTGAACATTAGAAAGCATGTGAGTGAGAGTGGAGGCACATGGTCATGTTATAACAGCTTATGTGTGTGATTATGAACATCTATGCAAAGTTACAAAGACATGTCTAGTATTATAAAGCATTATAAGGGTGTTATAGATCTTTATGAGTCCACATATAATGCTTAATGGACACCCATCCAGAACTGTACTATAAAGCTTAATAGAGTCATTTACATAATGCTTTAAACCATACAGCTGACCAGTAACATCACTTATAGTCTGTAAAGAGAGGTTATAACTGCTCATTAGACGTCATGTGCACTTACAAAATCATTTTATTTTGAAGATACTGAGCATTGGAGACGGTGGAGAACGGTGGAGGCGTGGGGTTTGCTATAACAGTTTATGTGTGAGATTATGAACATTTATGCACAGTTACATAGACTTATGTCTAGTATTATAAAGCATTATGAAGGCGTTATAGATCTTTGAGTGCACTTATAATGCATTATACTTTAGAAAGCGTTACCGACTTTTCCCGTCTCTAACATTATGGTTCAGAACTGTCTTATAAAGCTTAATAGAGTCATTTGCATAATGTTCCTGGTCCATTTTCTAACACCCACTGTCTGAAGATAAACTGTTGCAAACATTTGCACCAATCAGAAAAATCTAATTCTGTGTTTTTTTGTCTCACAAGTTGCTGGACATTGATAGACGCCTGTCTGTTAGTCTGCTTGCAGCTGAGCCCCTGTATCAGAGGGGTTTATATCTATACTGTATGAACCATATAGGAATTATAGGTGTACGCTGTCGTGGGTGGACTGTAAGCTGCAGTGTGTTATTTGTCCATAACAGGCCATCAGAGACGTACCCGAGGCATGTTGAGGTCGTCCATTAAAGGACCAGCAGTCTCTGGCCCATTGGAGGGCCGTAAGTCTCCCTTGGTCCGTTTCTCACGCTGGCCTCCAGGCTCCTGGCACGTCCATGGACGCTGGTTCTTGCTGAGAAGGTTGATGGTTAGAACCCATCTGGAAAAACACGAGGAGAGTGACCTTCTGCGTCGCTTATGGAGAGGCGGTTTTCTTCCGTCCAC
>JAMWET010005827.1:0-7500 GCA_024036415.1 Prochilodus magdalenae
GCAACTCGACAAATACGTCCCTTAAGATTTCCAATAGTTTGAACTCCAGCCTGGTTTAGCGTGCTAGCTAGCTAGCCTTTTTTATCTCTCTCCATGCTGTCACTGAATAGACTGACTTTTGGTGTAGTTTTAGTCAATGACCGTTGCACTTTGTATTTTGCACTAATGTTGGTAGGCAGTACTGTCCACGATGTTAAATAGCTTCTATATTATTTTTTATTTGTTGATGTATTCTAAAGAGATGACAGAAAGGAGGAAAGCGAACTACAGGTCAAGAGTGTGTATAACTGAGCACTAGGAAGACATTGAAGATCCCACCAAACTGTCACGGTCAAGAAAAACTTATTTCAGAATTTTCCTCATTTATAGAGAGCTCCATTATCGCTTCATATCTGACCAGCCCCCCCCACAATTATTCTTTCCATCCTGCCACTGTGAGAAGACCACAAAGTCTGAAAAAGGATGACAGCTTCAGACCCACTGAAAAAGCAACAAAAAAAAAAAAAAAAAAAAAAAAAAAAATGTGTGGTATTTTGTCTGATGCTGGAAAATTCATAACTTATGGGACATTTTTGACTGGAAATTAAAATTAAAAGATAGAGATGGCTACTTTATTGACCCAGAGGGAAATTCTAGGCTCCATTAGCAAGATGTACCAAGAAGTCCAACGGCTATAAAGCACAGACGAGTGATACAGGTAGATAGACAGATACACTATAAAGTATGAAAGTATAAAAAAATATCAGTCCTTGGTGTCTGTGTAAAAGGTCCATTCAGTGTCTGTGTAATCCTTTTAGTTCTGTTGTATAGTCATTACCTGTATGTGTAAGAAAGTCCTTTTCAGATGTCTGTGTAACCGAAGTCTATAGTGTCTTTGTAACGTCTTATGTCTGTGTAAAGTGTCCTTATAGTCGTCTGTGTAAAGTCCTATTAGTGTCTGTGTACAGTCCTTTCAGTGTCTCTTGTAAGTCCTTCGTGTCTGTGTAAAGGAAAGTCCTTCCAGTTCTGTGTAAGAAAGTCCTTCAGTTGGTCTGTGTACAGTCCTTTAGTGTCCCTGTGTAAAGTCCTTTAGTGTCTGTGTAAAGTCCTTAAGTGTCTGTGTAAAGTCTTTAGTGTCTCTTGTAAAGGTCCTTTCATGTGTCTGTGTAAAGTTCCTTTGTGTCTGTTAGTGTGTCCTATATGTCTGTGTAAAGTCCTTCGTGTCTGTGTAAAAGTCCTTTTTAGTGTCTGTGTAAAGTCCTTCAGTGGTCTGTTAAAAAGTCTCATGTCTGTGTAAAGATAGTTTCTTGACTTTTCGCATAAGTGTGTGTATATGTAGTACGATCAGGAAAATGCTAAGGTAAACCCTCCAGTGATTCTTCAGTACTCCAGCGATGCTGCCGTAGCTATGTTATGATGACATGCGATATTTCTTATAATACGAGATATTAGAACTATCTGAAGCAATGTATCACTTTTTTGCCTTAGCCTTTCTGTCAGATGGTCTCTCATGTCTGGTTTTAAAAAAACCCCTTTGTTTTTTTTATGAATTTTTTTTTACAAACAAACTGCTCTACAGCTGTCCCAACACAGTGTCTTCCTTATATATATATTAAATAAATAACATTTAAACCTCCCATTTTAAGTTTTGTGAAAAAACACAACCTGCATTCTACATTAGAAACTCTAATTAGGTTTCTCATTCAAGATGTTCCTAAGGTAGGAGCCTGTGGGTGGAAAATGGATATGTAAGGAAATAGAACTATGCCATTAGTTTAATATTTATGAAATTAAATTTAAATAAATATAGTACAAATGGAATGGCATAAGGACTCCATACTAAAGTGTCACAAACTTCTATGGCACATTTACTTGGAAACAGTAAGCAGTCAAATGATCACACTTTGTAACATTTTGCAGCTCATCTGAGGGGCCGATTAGCTCATCTAAATAGATTCAGCCCAGCCTTAGACAGCACATGAACTGAACCTTTTCCTAACAGGGAGTTGACCTGGCCTGTCGAAAACTTCCCGAGACACTGAGGTGGTTCTTTACCCTCTGGAGTTCTGAGCATACTGAATATAGAATTTATGAATGTATCTGTAAAGCCCTGAGAACCTCTTTTGGGGGTGGGGGGATGGGGGGGGTATTTTTTCCAGCTCAATCCCCCCGAACATCTGTCTGAGGTCCTGGTCACGAAGCGGAGGGGATAGTTGGGATTGGAGACGTTTAGGCTGCTGTTTCTCCGGAGGTCCGTGGACTGCAGCGTCAACTTGCTGAGGAACTTTCTGTTTGCGTCAACGTCATCTGTCTGTCCCCGCGAAAAAACAATACAAGCAATCTTAGATTCATAACTGGGTTAGAGTGTTAAAGGGGAGAGAAAACCAAAGCTAGACTCAGATTCCTGTTATCTCTGTATAAACATTGCTGGTTATTACATACATGGCTGCCTATGTTTGTGATCTTACCCCCTGTATAGCTGGTGCTCCTCTGTACTGCCACTGCAAACAATGCTGAGCTCCTGACACAGCACAACATTCCACATCCTCTTACCGGAGCTGTCTGTTTTATCACTGACATTTGATGTTTACAGTTTTGATTTCAGGTTTGGCTGTTACACTCAGTCAAAACAAGTGCAAAGTATTTGCATCCTGAGCCTAAAGATGAGAGAGCTGACACGTGTATTCGTTTAGGTCCTACAGAAGGAAAAAATACACACACTGAGTCTGATCTCATCATGAAAAAGTCCGATCCTAAGTCCTGCATCAAAGAGAGTACTAGAACCTGGTAGAACAATAAATGTGGTATTTATTTTTTATTATATATATATTATATACAGGGTTTGGACATGAACTGAAACACCTGGTTTTTTTAGACGCACCATCATTTATTAGTATTGGTGTGGTCCCTCCTTTTTGCGGCCAATACAGCGTCGTTGGTCTGGGATGACATATACTGCGTCTGCACAGTGGTCAGAAGGAGTTAAGCCATTCTTCTTGCAGGATAGTGGCCAGGTTCACTACGTGATGCTGGTGGAGGTCCGTCCGTCTTTGGGTGGTATGCTGACCCATTAACCTGGATACCGTGGCTCTTGATACAATCACAAAGACTTTGCTGTCTTGGGTCACAGATGCCGCCAGCCAAGACTGTGCACCAACAGTCTGTCCTCTTTTGAACTCTGGTATGTCCCATAATGCTGTGTGCATTGCAGTATTTTGAGCAGAAACTGTGCTCTACCTGCTAACTGACCTTCACACCTCCCCCCCTGCTCTTACTGGTGAAATTTGCAGTTAAATGAAGATTGGCCACCAGGCTGGTCCAATTTAGCCATGAGACCTCCCACACTAACATGACAGGTGTTTCAGTTTCATTGTCCAACCCCTGTGTATATATATATATATATATATTTAATATATATACACATATATATATTAAATCTATACTTTGTATATATTTATTGTTAATAAATAGCTGCACCCAGTGGGAAGCAACCGGCAGGAATGAAACTTGGTGGGTGGGTTTGACATTATGAGGACATTGGGGCGAATGATTTAAGATTTCACACTCGGCCCACAATGTGACGGTAAGGCAAGGCACACAGCCTCGTCTCTGTACATGCGACTGACCCAAACAGCCCACGATTGTGGACATTCCAGCGAGCCAGCAGTGCTGCCCTCCATGATCCTTCCTGTTTAGCGGCGTCAAACCATTGGCAGAACGCAGCGGACTACATGCACACAGAACCCGTTATGGCGACTGTCCTTAACACCACACTCACCGTCACCAAAAGACTGCATGGTTGGGGTGGGGGTTCCCCCCGTACCAGTACTGTCCATGCGAGTGACTCAGAATGGCCAGACGGGTACAAATCTTGCAAGGACGAGTCACGCTTTAGTCTTGGTTGTCGAGACGGACAAACGAACCTATGGGTGGAAGGCTAACCTGTGGTCATACAGACAAGACGAACGTTTAGAAGGCCTGGTGTCACTCCACCTCCACCACCTACCACAACAGCCATGCTACAGGAACGCTGTGTGAGCGGTGTTTAAGCTGCATGGGGTGGATTATCACAGGACACCATTAGGAGCCATGCTGAGACGTCTGCATGTGGTGATAATCTTCGCATGTAAATATTAATTATGTTTGTTATTAAGTGTGAATCAGTAGAGTATCACTAAACGTAATAACGTGATATTCAAGTGTACTGTTATAGATATAGATAGATAGATAGATAGATAGATAGATAGATAGATAGATAGATAGATAGACAGACAGATGGATAGATAGATAGATAGATAAATAGATAGATAGACAGATAGACAGATGGATAGATAGACAGATAGATAGATAGATATATAGATAGATAGATAGATAGATAGATAGATAGATAAATAGATAAATAGACAGATAGACAGATGGATAGATAGACAGATAGATAGATAGATAGACAGATAGATAGATAGATAGATAGATAGATAGATAGATAGATAGATAGATAGATAGACAGATGGATAGACAGATGGATAGACAGATAGACAGATAGATAGATAGATAGATAGATAGATAGATAGATAGAGATAGATAGATAGATAGATAGATAGATAGATAGATAGATAGATAGATAGATAGATAGATAGATAGACAGATAGATAGATAGATAGATAGATAGATCAATAGATCGTGATAGATTAGATAGACTAGAATAAAGATAGATAGACAGATAGACAGATAGGATAGATAGATAGACTAGATGAAGATAGATAGATAGATAGAACAGATAAGATAGCTAGATAAGATAGATAGATAGATTAGATAGACAGGATAGATAGATAGATTAGATAGTCATAGCTAATAGATAGATAGACAGATAACAGACAAGATAGATACAGTATAGATGCTCCGATAGAATAGATAGATAGATAGATAGATAGATAAGATAGCAGATAAATTAGAAGACCGATAGATAGATAGATAGACAGGATACGAATCCATGGATCTATAGATAGATGGATAGATAGATAGATTAGATAGATATATGAGATAGTATAGACTAGACTAGATAGATAGATAGATAGTATGTAGATCGATAATAGATATGATAGACATAGACGCAGACAGATGTAGATAGATAGATAGATAGATAGATAGATAGATCAGACATAGATAGATTAGAATAGATAGATAGATAGACAGATAAATAGATAGACAGATAGATAGATAATAGACAGGTAGTGATACGAGGGATAGATAGATAGATGGTATAGATAGATAGACATCGATAGATAGATAGTCCAGTATCTATTGGTATTATTATTTATTCTTTATTATTTATTTAGTGCTTGTGATTCGATGGTGTTTTTGATGGTTTATGGCTCTAATCGTCATGGTTCACCACTGTCCTCAGTTTCACACCACAGAGACTCATATCAAAACTGAATCAACAACTATAACCACGCAACGACAGACACGCACACTGTCAGGGGAAAATTTAAGCCTAGGGCGCGTATGTGCCTGCTGAGCGTCTCAGAATTAAGTGCAGGGTAAATGATGTAATGATGTAATGATGATGATCTGCTGCAGATGAAGCCTGTGACAAACACCATCTCTCTGTTTCTCTCTCTCTTAGACTACTGTAACCACCAACAAACACACCTGGAGAATCATACCCTCACGCTCTCACACGGATATATATCCTCAGACAGACGCACCGGCAGCAGACTTCTCTGGTTATCAGTCATCTGCGAAACTTATCTTCCTCCTCAGCCCAGCAAATCAAAGCTCTAAATCAGCCAAGTACTCTAACAGTATCAGCAACAACATCTATCCATCTTCCGAGAGAGAGAGAGAGAGAGAGAGCAATAAATTAAAGGAGTATAATAAACAAAGTTATCGTTACTACATGGATCATTCACACTTTTACACGTTTGGAATCTGTAATTGAAATTTAGGCTCAAATCCTTTTGCTTTGAATCATCATACATTCGCAAACCCACAGCCTATCGGCTTCCTGAACGAGCTGTGAACCTTTCACCAATACCACTGCACTATGACACTACTATCATTATTAATTATACATATTATTTATAGTTATATAGGTATCAGCACTGGGCTGGGGTTGCCAGGTAGTGCACTTATGCTTTATATATGTCTGTGCATTGTTCTGTCTAGGTATCAGCACTGGGCTGGGTTGCCAGGTAGTGCACTTATGCTTTATATATGTCTGTGCATTGTTCTGTCTAGGTATCAGCACTGGGCTGGGTTGCCAGGTAGTGCACTTATGCTTTATATATGTCTGTGCATTGTTCTGTCTAGGTATCAGCACTGGGCTGGGTTGCCAGGTAGTGCACTTATGCTTTACATTTATATGTCTGTGTATTGTTCTCTCTAGGTACCAGCACTGGGCTGGGGTTGCCAGGTAGTGCACTTATGCTTTATATATGTCTGTGCATTGTTCTGTCTAGGTATCAGCACTGGGCTGGGGTTGCCAGGTAGTGCACTTATGCTTTATATATGTCTGTGCATTGTTCTCTCTAGGTATCAGCACTGGGCTGGGGTTGCCAGGTAGTGCACTTATGCTTTATATATGTCTGTGCATTGTTCTGTCTAGGTATCAGCACCGGGCTGGGTTGCCAGGTAGTGCACTTATGCTTTACATTTATATATCTGTGTATTGTTCTTTCTAGGTACCAGTGCTAGGCTGGGGTTGCCAGGTAGTGTATTTATGCTTTACATTTATATGTCTGTTTATTGTTCTCTCTAGGTATCAGCACTGGGCTGGGTTGCCAGGTAGTGCACTTATGCTTTATATATATATATGTCTGTGTATTGTTCTCTCTAGGTATGAGCACTGGGCTGGGGTTGCCAGGTAGTGTATTTATGCTTTACATTTATATGTCTGTATATTGTTCTCTCTAGGTATCAGCACTGGGCTGGGGTTGCCAGGTAGTTTAATTAGCGGCTTTACTATAATAACTATATATATATATATCTTATATATAATACTATATATATATATATATATATATATATATATATATATATATATATGTCTGTGTATTGTTCTCTCTAGGTATCAGCACTGGGCTGGGTTGCCAGGTAGTGCACTTATGCTTTATATATGTCTGTGTATTGTTCTCTCTAGGTATCAGTGCTAGGCTGGGGTTGCCAGGTAGTGTATTTATGCTTTACATTTATATGTCTGTGTATTGTTCTCTCTAGATATCAGCACTGGGCTGGGTTGCCAGGTAGTGCACTTATGCTTTATATATGTCTGTGTATTGTTCTGTCTAGGTATCAGCACTGGGCTGGGGTTGCCAGGTAGTGCACTTATGCTTTATATATGTCTGTGCATTGTTCTCTCTAGGTATCAGCACTGGGCTGGGGTTGCCAGGTAGTGCACTTATGCTTTACATTTATATGTCTGTGCATTGTTCTCTATAGGTATCAGCACTGGGCTGGGGTTGCCAGGTAGTGCACTTATGCTTTATATATGTCTGTGCATTGTTCTCTCTAGGTATCAGC